>CAJVRN010000094.1:700000-815000 GCA_911728415.1 Lagocephalus sceleratus | reverse complement strand
CATGAAGCTCTCAGGCAATTCAATCTGCACTCCCAGACTTTGTGCCATCGCGGAGGCCTCATCAAACCAGTTCTGGTGAAAGACTTTAATGGTGGTTTTCACTCTGTTCAGAGTGGCTACAATCCCACTGATTTGGCAAAGCTGAGAGGCAGCACTCAAATGGTCTTTCTGGAGACCGGCGCTCAGCTCTCTGGTAAAGGAAGACACGTTTTTCAACACCACCATGGCAATGATGAAGTCAAACTGCATCAGTTTGAGGAGGAGAACTCCAGCGTGTTCAGACACAGCGCTTGTCCATCTCTGTGGGGTTTTTTTAATTTTCTCCAGATTTTCAACCAGCGGCTCCAGCATCTGCACAAAGACCTCATAGGGATCATGCTTTTCTTGCCAGAGGGTGCAGAACGTCCCTTGAAACTCCTGCACTTTCTCATAGCTCTCTCGTAAACCAAAGGCTATGACATGGTCTAGCTGTTTTTGCAGCGCAACACTGCTGCCAAAAAACATCAAAACCTCTTCAAATACATCTAGCGCACGCTTGATAGAAGAGACAGGGATGGATTTGGACCACCACGTGTTGAATGAGTAACAAGAGCAGTGTGTGCTTATTGCCAGAGGGTACTTCTCTTGAACTTTGCAGGCAAAGGCTTTCAATTTATACGACACGTCACCAGAGCCCAGGTATGCTTGGCCTCGGCAGTTCTTCAAATCCAGATGCCACTTGACCGTTACTATGTCCAGAAGACTCTGAACCATGTCGTCACAGTCAAGATCGGCATCAAGAAACCCCATCAACTCCAAGCGCATCACATCAAAACTGTCCACAAACCTGAGGAAAAGGGGAAGATGGTCTTTCTCTCCTAACTTCACAACACAGTCAATGAACAATGAGAAGAAGGAATTCCCCACTTCCATCAGGATTCCCTCTCTGACAGCATTCTCACAGACACTCAGAACTTCTTTCATCTCAGATTTGGTCACATACTCCACTTCTCCATCCTGCGAGGCAGAATCATTACATTTGCTTTGACTACTGCATGCAGCCGTCACTGCAGCCTGCAAGGCCGACTTTAGGGCCTCTCTGTCTGTCTCTGCACACTTCATCTCCACAAGTCTTTCAGCATCTAGTTCTAGGTTCATGAGTTGCAATTCTTCCTCCGTGTCCTTTTCTGCATGGTTGCAAGGAGTTGCCACTGTAATGAGAACACACACACACGCACACGCACGCACGCACACACACACACACACACGCGCAGACACACACACACACACACACACCTTTAATCAAATGTGAAGTGACACACCAACTCAAGCACACAGGACAGCACCCCCATGGTCCATAATTCAACACAGTTTTTAAACTTCTCTATTGATTTCCTCTCCATTTAAACTTGAATATCTGCATTTTTGGCAATTTACTACTCAACAGTTTGGACGCACCTTCTCAATGTTTTTTTACCTCCGCCAGGTGGTTATGTTTTTACCGGTGTGTGTGTGTGTGTGTGTGTGTGTGTGTGTGTGTGTGTGTGTCTGTGTCTGTGTGTCTGTCTGTCTGTCAGCAACATAACTCAGAAAATTCTGGACCGATTTTGATGAAATCTTCAGGATTTGTTGGAAATGTCAAAAGGAAGAACTGATTTCATTTTAGGGGTGATCCGGAAGAAATCCTGGATTCTGGATCACTTTGAAATTTTCATTAACATTGTGGTAAATGGGGCCAAAAGGAATTGTTGCGCTTGGCCGAGGTCTGCGCTCTCAGAGTGCTTTCTAGTTCTCTATTACTATATCCTAGAGGCAGTGGAGACAAAACTATGAAGATACAAGTAGTCCTCGACTTACGACTGCAAACAGACCTCCAGGCTGTGCAATGGCTCTTACAAAGGAGGAGTGCTGATGTCCATGATGGTTGTCTAATCTAAACCCAATACAGGTGCTTTGGGCTGAGAGGGAGTGCAGATAAAGGCCAATGGGCCAACAAGCGCTCCGCATCTGTGACAACTCCTTCCAGACTGTTGGAAAACCATTTGATTGCGATGCCCTCATGAGAGAATGAAAGAGTGTAATCAAAGCTAAGGGATGATATTCACAAGAGCCTAAAATATAAAACAAACTTCAAGTAATTTCAAACCCTTTTGTTTCCTATTTAATGCTAAATGTGTCCATTCATAGTTTTGACGCCTTCAGTTAGAATCCACAATGTAGACCACAGGTGTCAAACCGGAGCAGAAACCTGCAGCCACACGGCCCTTTGTGGAACCGGTTTGACACCCCTGTTGTAAATAGTCATGAAAATAAAAAAACACTAAAACAAGAAGTTGTGCCCAAACTTGACTGTAGTGAGTCATCAAGGTGATGGTACATCTTCTCACCTTGTGGATGCTTCTCCTTCACATCAGCATCCTGTAACAGAAATGACGGTGTCAGTAATGTTCACTTTAGTGCCTTAAGAACACCAATCAAAGTCCTGAGGGAAAGCTACTCACTATTTGCAGCAGCTGCAGAATTTCCGGATGCTTCTGGACGTACGACTCCACCATTTCTTCAATGCTGAAGTGCACATCTTGGTTGACATAGACATAAGCTATGTTACACTTTCTTTGGTCCTCTGCTGTGGCGCTCAGATAGGCATGGCATCGCTCCAGGACCATATGGTACTGGCCATAGACGTCTGCCTCAGCGTTCACGCACGGAACAGTGCCCAGCACTCTTAGCAAGCTCTGCACATTTGGGTAAAAACCGATGTCAGGAATCTTCAGCGTAGCAAACACCGTCGTGGGGAGAATCCTGCGCTTGCTTGCGTGCTTCCACTTCACTTCCCAAGAACCGAGCTCTTCATAGAACGTGTCGGGTCTCGCAAGGTTATTCAAGTTGGCGTCTGCTACTTTATCCCGACGAATGCTGAAATTGTGGTCAGCCATATACGATGGCACTAACGAGAGCCATCGAAGAATCCTCACCATCTCGGTGCTGAATACTCTTTTCACCTCTGCAACAAGATACTGCAGAATGGGCCGACTGAGGCTCTCTCGATAGAAGTCGTCCAGGGGCGTTTCAGTAGCATGCCCGTGATCCGTCTCTGGCTTGGAGACCTCCACTGCCAGTTTCTTGGCTCTGCCCACAGCGTCTGAAAACCATTTCCTGTGCAAAATTGCAAGCTCTTGTTGGTATTTGCTCACTAGCTTTAAGGCATTAGAAATTGTGTACTGCAAGGTACTACTGATGCTAATGATACCCCTGAGACTTGAGTTAAGGATGCTCACGCAGCAGAGGGTGTTCTTCAGAACAACCAGTGTGATGATGAAGTTGAAATTCTTCAAAACAGGTTTAAGTTTGGCCATTTGCTCTGCAGTGTCTTCATCTACCTTTGAAATGGTCTCATTGATGCAGTTCAGAAACGGCTCCAGAATGTCTAACATGATCTGAAAAGCATCTGTGCAATATTCCCAATTCTGACTCAAAGCTGCCTTGATCCTTTCTGCCTCCCCTTTTATATGCCCATATGCCATCTGAATCTTTCCTTCCAAGCGTTTCCATAAATCTGGCGTTCTCCTGAGTAACGAGGCCACTTCCTCTACAGCGTCTGCAACGTTCTGAATTGACAGGACAGGCATACAGCGGATTATCCATATGTTGAAAGCATACGGGTCGCTTGGTGAAAGAACAACTTGTGGAAACTCCTGGAGGATCCTGCATGTAAGATCGCGGATTTTCTGGCACATGTTGCCAGTTACTAGGTAGGTTAGACCTCGACAGTGCTCCATCCTCAAACCCCACTTGTTTCGCAACTCTGAGAGGAGCATATAAAACAGGTTCTCTGAATCCATGTCGCACGGTAAAAACCCAATTAAATGCTTTTGTGGGAATCCATCTATCGTGACAGATCTGATGAAAACAGGGATTTGCTCCTTTCCTTCAATAGTTGTGACATCGTGAAGCAGAATGGAAAAGAATCGTGCAAGTTTGAGACTTTTCAGGATCTCCTCCCGCATTAGGTCTTCGCTCAAGTAAAGGATTTCTTTCTTGTCAATTTTCTCCATGCAAATGGGATTGAGCATCTGTGGTCCTCTTGCAATTGGCTCATCCGTGCTGATGTTTGCAGCATTGATACTGAATCCAGTCAATGCCAGGTTTTCTTTGAAAAAGGACTTCAGAATCTCCTTTGCTTTACAGTTGGGTAGATCTTCTGGGGCCGGGTCATCAATGTGCATTACTGATGTACTGTTTTCTCCAGTTACCGTTCCTAACTCTGGAGTAGCCTCCACTGTGAGTTCTGAATGTAGGGAATATGGGTTATTTTAGGGAATATCTGTTAAACAAGTTAAAGATGAACTGATAGAATCTAGTTACTGTACCTTTTACTTTCTTTGCAAAAGGATGTTCCTCTTCCAACTACATAAATGTAAACAGAAGTTAGACATTTTCATTGTGAATAGTTTAATGTGACTTTTACACAGTCAGTTCAGCCCAAATTAAAACGTAATGATGATTGTGACATTATTGAGGCTCTGTTGGTCTGTAGTGCCATGATGGTGGCCGGGGCACCCTCTGAGTATTAGGGATGCAATAACAAGGGTTGGTAAAAACCTTTTTTTAGGTCAGTGTCGGTAGGAGAGAAAATACTTTTCTTAAGTTTTTGGTTAAGAAAAAAAAAAACATAGTGATCCCAATATTAATGCCTTGTGCTTTCCAATATAAGATTGATTAAAGATTTTTATTAAAAATAAACACTCAAATGTAAAGGACCTTGGAGGCTTTAACGAGAACAGTAAAATAAGGATAGGGGCTTTTCTCAGTTCATCCTCCATATTTACAGGTTCTTTCACACATCTGAGGAATTATTCTTGCGTTGAAACATGTGAGGTTGGGTGGAACACATGAGCGACAGCACCGCTGCTGCTGGAGGTGTCGCAGAAGATGCCTGCTCATGCCAGGAGTGTTTGGTGTGAAACTATTTCATTCACTTCATCTTTATTTCTACGGCATCGGTTACAATCAGAACTGCCTCCAGACGCTAGAAACCCAGGACCAGACCCCCAACTAACAAGAGTGGCAGGAAAAACTCTAACAGGAAGAACCATTCAGCAGGACCAGGTTCATATGAGGAGACCCTCCTGCTGATGGACAGATGATTAGATGAGAAAAAGGAAAGAAAGAACAGAGAGGAGAGAATAGACACGCACATCATACCTGCAAATACAAAATGCTCACGTTCATTTTTCTGTGAACAATTATTGTTCCTTCATCATTGTTTTCAACACAATGATCCCAAACTACATATAAAAGGTGTCTAGTTCTACCACCTTGATAGATCCTCTAAGCAGTTTGCTGCAGTCACCTGCTGCTCAGGGGCTCAGACAACCCATTATGGAGCACACGACACATGGAAAGTTCTGTATTAATACAAAACCGACACATCACAACTCACAATTGCACATTGAATTGGGAATGACATACTGAGCAATACAGGGATGTGTTAAGAACAGTTGTATCCCTGGTGTGCATGCGTGTGAAATACTGTATAATACCTGCATGTTGAAGCTATCCAAAAAAAATAATAGCATTTTTGTAGAAAGTAAAATATTAAATACTGTTTCCAATATTATAAGTAAAAGTTGTGTATTATTTTTGTGTTGTACATATTAGAGTGTAAAAGGAAATGTAGGACCCTGCAAAGGGAGAGCAAGCATGAGACCTGAGCTCTCAAATAACTTGACCAAAATATCAGGCCTCAATTGGTCTGTTTGGTGATGGCAGGATAACGCTCGTCATCAGGTGGTGCACATCTCAAGGCTTTATAAATACCCAGAGCCTGTCACTTCAAAATGGAAGTGACAGATCCCCATCCAACAGGGGAGATATATATACACGTATATATGTGTATACACATACACATGTCATATATGAGATGAACATGTACTAAATTTGCAGCAAATGATCCCTTTAAGCAGTTCCTTAAACTTACAGGATCTCTAGTCCGTTTCCTGTTGGGTGACTGATTATTCCCAGGGCTTTTAAATTCAAATATAGTTGGAACAGCATCTTCCTTCAAAATCCAAGGACCAGAGGGGCTCTGAAAAACAAAAGGTGCTTTTTTATCATCATTTACTACATACAAGTCAGAAGTGTTCATCAGCAGGCTGTCAGAGTGGATCATCTAGTGTGAGGTCTAAATCACTCCCAGGACACTGACAACATTGGGAAGGCTGATCAGCAAATCTGAACACCAGTTAAAAAAAAAAAAAAATCAGGTAGACACAAGCTGCTCCGGATAATTTCCTAAAGGTTCGTGATCAGCTCTGTAATCTTGTGGCTCTCCTGGTTTAGCTTTTAAACTGTTACGTTGTTTTTAACCAGATAAATAAAATCTGATTTGATTGGACAAATATTAAAAAATAAAATCAGTATCCACCTGACCAAATTGTTGATTGCATTTAAAGACTTTGAGATTAAACTAGCCAACAGAACAACTATTTAATGTTGACCCATCACACACTGAGGGGCTTTAGACCCTTGACATTGACACAGTTGTCAGAGTGCACAGAATGAGTTTGCAACAACAAAACACAGAAGAATTTTACCTGATGAGAGATCATAGAAGGCTCAAAGTGTTTTGCACAAAGCTTGTATGAGACATGCAACTGCTCAGGAGGTTCGGAGGCCAAATCCTGACGGCAGCAGTTCTGCAACCACTGTCTGCAGCTGGAAAACAGGCGAAAACACAACGGTTGAACCCACAGAGACAAACCTTCATCTCCCCAAAGCGTAACCGCATCTTAAACATTCTGTATGAAGGTCAACATAAGAGCAGCTAAAGACCAAAACAGGGTTTAAAGCAGGACAACAGGGGCTGAAGACCAACACAACTGTGTCAAATATGTCCATTTTTGATAATGCCTGGTTACACACGGACGATGAAACCATCGCGTGTCGTAGGCAACGTTCCCGAGTCCACTGAGGCTGGAGTAATGTGGGTGGGGGCCCCCGGGGCCGGGACCGCAGGCCCCCAGACCAAAGGCTCCAGACCTCCAGACAACTGGGCCTCCAGACAACAGGGGTCAGCCTGGAAGAGGCTGGAGGTGGCTCAGGGCCTCCGTCTAAGCTCTTGTGCTTTCCTCAATTGAAGTCTCTTTAAGTGTCTTTCCTAGTGTTCCCAGTCCTCCCAGCTGAGTGTATCTGCAGGTTTGTTGTGTCCAAACTGACCTCAGGTCAGATCTACAGCAGGAGCGACTTGTCCAACAGATCTTATATATTATTATATATTATATTCCAGACATTAAACGGGATCTGCCTGTCTCTTTTAGAACTTGGCTGTCGGGCTAAAAATGAATGAAAGTAGCAAACAAAGACGACCTGTCCAAGAAAGAGCCCAAAGCTCTTTATTAGCTGCTCACAGCTGATAAAACTGGGACAAACAAGAAGAGAACAATGGCAAGAATCTAGACGGACCAAATTAAAATACGGAAACTTAACGAGACGTACAAAAATAAACTAAATGAAAAAAGCTGATCTGAGTAACTTCTACACATAAAGGTCGACTAATGCGGCCGAGCTCGGCTTCTCCACCAACTTTAAACGAATAAAGTTCGATATCACGGCTTGGATTTCTTGGTGGAAGAGCTGCGAGCTCAGCGGGACTTTAATTCAGATCCGGATGCGCCATTTTCACAGTTTGGCCAACGTGCTGCTCGGCTAGGCTGGCTAGGCTGGCTAGGCTAGGCTGGCTAGGCTAGGCTAGGGGGGCTCCGCTCCGTCCACTCACCGGTCCTCCTCCGCCGGGAAGCTGAAGAGCGGAGCGGGGCCTTCGGGGCCTTCGGGGCCTTCGGGCCCTCCGGGGCCCCCCCGCCGGTAGTCGCAGCTGCTGGCGGCGCAGCCGTCGCTCATTTTGACTCGGATGTCGCGTCCTCGCTAACAAAGTGGCTGCTCGCTGGCGGCTCAGACAAGTCCCGCAAACTGGCGCTCGGAGCCCCGCGGCGGGGCGGGCGGGCCGGGCGGGCCGACGCGGAGGCTCGGGTCCCGGCTGCGTCCTCCAACAGGGTCCTGGTCCTCCGGAGCCGCTGCTCACATCCTCCACAGGCCAGACCGTCGAACCCGAGTTCAGCGCGGCGAGGCAGCCTGGAGAGAAGTACCGGGGCCGGCCAGCAGGGGGGGTGATACGGGGGGGGTTACACGAGGAGGTGTGGTTACACTGGGGGGATCCAGCAGGGGTGTGGCCCTCTGTGCCCCCCCCCCACCAGCAGCAGGTTGATGGTCCTTTCTTACTAGCTCGTGTCTCCTGTGACTGAACCAGCACCAGCGTTCAGGTCCCCTCCTGCTGTCTGATCTGGTCCCTACAGCTCCTCCAGAGCTCCTCTGGATCTCCTCTAGAGCTCCACTGAGGGCACCTCTAGAGCTCCTCTGGATCTCCTCTAGAGCTCCACTGAGGGCACCTCTAGAGCTCTCTCTGGATCTCCTCTAGAGCTCCCCTAGAGCTCCACTGAGGGCACCTCTAGAGCTCCTCTGGATCTCCTCTAGAGCTCCACTGAGGGCACCTCTAGAGCTCCTCTGGATCTCCTCTAGAGCTCCACTGAGGGCACCTCTAGAGCTCCTCCGGATCTCCTCTAGAGCTCCTCCGGATCTCCTCTAGAGCTCCACTGAGGGCACCTCCAGAGCTCCTCTGGATCTCCTCTAGAGCTCCACTGAGGGCACCTCTAGAGCTCTCTCTGGATCTCCTCTAGAGCTCCCCTAGAGCTCCACTGAGGGCACCTCTAGAGCTCCTCTGGATCTCCTCTAGAGCTCCACTGAGGGCACCTCTAGAGCTCCTCTGGATCTCCTCTAGAGCTCCCCTAGAGCTCCACTGAGGGCACCTCTAGAGCTCCTCTGGATCTCCTCTAGAGCTCCACTGAGGGCACCTCTAGAGCTCCTCCGGATCTCCTCTAGAGCTCCTCCGGATCTCCTCTAGAGCTCCACTGAGGGCACCTCTAGAGCTCCTCCGGATCTCCTCTAGAGCTCCACTGAGGGCACCTCTAGAGCTCCTCCAGATCTCCTCTAGAGCTCCACTGAGGGCACCTCTAGAGCTCCTCTGGATCTCCTCTAGAGCTCCACTGAGGGCACCTCTAGAGCTCCTCTGAGGTCACCTCTCAAGCTCGTCTGGAGTTCCTCTGAGGGCTCCTCTAGAGCTCGTCTGGAGTTCCTCTGAGGGCTCCTCTGGGGGCTCCTCTGGAGCTCCTCTTGCAGCTCCACACACCCAAAGGTGATAAATTAAACCTCCCATCATCAAAACGTACAACAGCACATTTTTCATCTTGTTGTATATTTTTCTTTAATTCAGAATAACAGGGTCATCACGTCACATCATGTTAGCAGGTACAGAGAAATCCCAAAGGAAGCCTGGTTACCCTGGTTATAAGCCTGGTTACCGTGACAGCAGGTGAACTGATGGAGCTTCAGGAAGGTCACAGCCACCACAGTGAAACACCTTAAAGGAATGACCACCAGGATGGTTTCACTCATTTTAATGTAAATAAAGGAGCCGTATGTGAGACTGTCTCCACCCTCAGCCCTCACCCTCACCCCTCACCCCTCCAGCGTCTCTGGGTACGTCTTCATGTAGAGGTCAACAGCAGCATCCAAGTCACACATGATATCAAAGTTCATGTTCAGAAAGGCCAGACTTTTGGACTTGAACTTGTCGGGCGTGTTCCTGATGTACGCGTGGAGTCGCTTGAGAGCCACACCAGAGGTGTCCTCCAGGGGAGAGGACGGCAGGATGCTGAGCAGCTTGAACACCACTAGCATGTTGGGGAAGAACCTCAGATCAGACAGCCGCAGGGCTTCATGGACATCACAGGGCACAGCTTCTCCCTTGGTCTTCTGGCTCCACTTCACCTTCCAGCAGTGTAACTCCTCAGACAAGAGCGCCACATTTGGAAGGTCCTCTTTAAACACGTGGATGTCCTCAGGCTCAGGCTGGTGCTGCTCCAGGACCAGAGGGACCAGCGACAGGCTCCTCAGGGCCCTCAGGTGGTCCTCCCCAAACAGCCTGTCCAGCTCCTTGATGACGTGTTGGACCAGCGGAGCAGACAGTTGGTCCCTGTAGTGGCCCTCCAGACGGACGGCTCCACCCTCCAGACGGACGGCTCCACCCTCCAGCTGCTGCCTCCTGAAGAAGGACCGAGGGACCTTAATGGGGATCTCCATTGAGGCAGCCAGGCTGATGGCCTCGTCAGTCCAGAACTCGTGATAGACCTCGATGTTGTCGGACACCTCCCTCAGGGACTGCAGCACCGCCTTGAGGCTGCTGGCGGCAGAGCAGCTGGCGCCGGCCCCGCCCTGCAGGTTGGCCCCAAAGGCCCGGGTCAGCGCCAGCGTGTTCTTGAGCACGACCAGCGCCATCACAAACTCAAAGTCCGTGAGGGCTTTGGAGATGTCCAAGGCGGCGTGGGCCACCTCGTCGCTCCACCTCATGTCCTCGTTGTCGTGCACGCTGTCGACACAGAGCAGGAGCGGCTCAAAGATCTGCGCCGCCACCTCAAACACGTCGTTCTGGGTGGTCCAGCTGCTGCGACACGCCTCCCTCAGCTGCTTGGCCGTGTCTTCCTTGTCTGGAAAGTAAATTGAAATGGCGTTGTCCAGCTCCAGCTGCAGCGCTGGGGCCTGGCTGAAGAAGGCCTCAACCTTGGTCAGGGTGGACAGGACAAGCTGGACCCCTGGCAGCGTCATCCCAGCGGCCAAGGCCAGGTTGAGGCTGTGAGCGGACCTGAGCGTGAGCACGGCCTTGGGGTACTCCTCCACCAACTGGGCCTCAAACGTTGGCCCTTTCCTGGAGGAGGCCCCAGAAGAGTGCGCCTGGCCTCGGCACTGCTTCATGTCCAAGCCCCACTTCTCCAGTAACGCACACAGCTCTCTGGACAAACTGTCCACATCTCCGCCAACACACCAGAACCCAGCAAACCTCTCCTGCTGATGGTGTGACTGGTCCACATACCTCAGAAAAACAGGTACACACCACTCCCCTGAGATCTTCACTAGATCATCAGTAATTACTGAGAAATGAACACTTTGTTTCACCTCCTCAATCAGCTTACTGTGGAGAAATTCCTCAAGGACTTCAACCATCTGAGTGAGCTGCGTTGGGGATTCCTTATTCCAGTCGTACCTCTTCTTCAGGAGCTCATCTCCACAATTCTTTTCATATTCTAACAGTGCCTGAAAATTACTTGAGCCTCGACCTTCACCAGGACCATTTGGAGGAATGTTTTGTTCTCCCAACAGTAGAAGGATTTCAAACCAGGACTTCAGGTACTCTCTGTATTTGCTCTCTTCGCTGTGTGGCTGCACATCTTCTTCAGCTGCTTCCAACTCAAACTTTTGTATTTCTGAAAGAGAAAAAATGCAAAAATGGCTTTGCAAATATGAGTGTGAGACACGTTTCCTTGTCCAAGAGCAGCTACGTACTTCTCTGCTTCCCCTCATATTCATCATCTTTGGTCTGGAAAACAAAGAAAAGTGTGACCTAACATTGATCTGAACATCAAATGCCCTATTGAGTATTTTAAAGTCTCTTTTACTGACCACATCTTTCCTGCGCTTGACCGGCTCTTTCACACTGGGACTTTGCTCACTGAAGACAGTTGGTATGGCATCTGCTTTGAGCACATTTTCCTGACCATCCTGACAACAACCAAAGACAAAGACATCACATAGAACTCATGTGTACACGTCTGACTGTGGGGGGTTAGGGTCACAGCTTCTGTCACGTTACTGGGATTACTCTCACATGTACCATTGGACGTATAATGAGTCACGCTCATCAATCAACCAATCAATCAATCAATCAAAGTCAGCAGCTCACAGGATGAGCCGAAGCCTCGAAGTGTCTCCCACAAAGTCTGGAGCGTCTGAAGAGGTCGGCGGGGGGCCGAGGCCTGAGGGGGGCCAGGGGGGGTCGAGAGAGCCACTGTTCACACCTGAGATAGCACAGGAGGGGGGGTCAGCATAGATAAAGTCAATAATAGTCCATAGATTAAGGGATCGATACCCAATAATCACATTATTTGGTTTAAAAAAAACCTGAACTGAACAAATATTCACTTCAACGTGTCCAGTTTAAATTCAGGCGTCAAACCTTTATTCGTATGTGTGCATCATAAAGTCATGAATTAAGGAGACGACCTTTAGATGTTAATGTCTAAAAACAAAGTTTAAATCAAACATGAAGTTTTATTCTGCGCCGCTAACGGCCGCTAACGTATCGGCGTTAATGTTACCTGATTGGATCAGCAGGAAACCGGAAAAGTGGCTGGGAGTTTGATTTATCCGCAGAACAGCTCGGGAATGCACAGCGAGTCTGCATTGGAACTTTTGATCCAGCGAGATTCTCTGGAAAACACAAAATTATCCAGAACACAAGGACGCTAGCGAGCGGAAGCGCGCGACTTCGAGCAGCGTCAACATCCGCCGGACCCTTTCAAAATAAAAGTCCAGCGTGAGATCACTGGTCCTCCAGAAGATCATCACTGGTCCTCCATAAAATCACTGGTCCTTCAGAAGATCATCACTGGTCCTCTAGAAGATCACTGGTCCTTCAGAAGATCACTGGTCCTCCAGAAGATCACTGGTCCTTCAGAAGATCACTGGTCCTTCAGAAGATCACTGGTCCTCCAGAAGATCACTGGTCCTTCAGAAGATCGCTGGTCCTTCAGAAGATCACTGGTCCTCTAGAGAGGATTGATGGGCCTTTGATTTTCTGATGGTCCAGTGATCTTCTGAAGAGTCAGCGATGATCTTCTGATGGACCAGGGATCTTCTGTCATTAGCTCCATTCCAGACTTTACGTCCTGCCTTTGAACTACCGTAGTTTAGTGTCTTTGATCTTTTAATGAACAGAGAGATCACAAACACAGTAGAATCTCTCATAAATGTTCATTTATTCAGTTATTATGAATGAAGAGGTGAGATGAGATGAAGAGCTGCTGGATTAAAACAACAACAACAACAACAATAATAAAGACAAGAGCTGCTGGATTAAATAAACAAGAACAACAATAAAGACAAGAGCTGCAGGTTAAATAAACAATAATAATAAAGCCTGGTTCTATCACAGAGACGTCATTATCAGACTTTTATAATGAGATCAACAGCACGAGATAAACAAATAACACGTGAACGAAAAAGACATGTTAATACTAAAGAGGGTGGTATTGATACTTTATTTGTACTTTATTCATACTTTATTTGTACTTTATTCATACTTTATTTGTACTTTATTTACATTTGAATATTCAAAACGGACAATCGTTCCCGCTCTCGTATGCACGCTGCCCTCGCGAGATGTTACTGACCAATCAGAGCGCAGCAGCGCGGAGTTCTCTGGCCGGTGACGTCACCGGTGGATGACTTGAGTGCAGCCGTAAGTGATCGAAGCTCCGTCTTTTCTCTCTTTTAGTGTTTGTGACCACAACTTAGACCGCTAAAATGTGATATTTATATGCAATTCTTCTGATTATTATCATTTATGTGGCCGTGTCATCTGTCTGACTGTTTCCTTTACAGAAATCTACACTAACATCATTTACAATGGACCACAGGGCAAGACAGCGTTACAAGAAAGTGAGTGTGTGCGCGTGTGTGTGTGCGCGTGTGTGTGAGAGTGTGTGCATACATAACTTTAATGTGCATACATGTATGCTCCTATGGAAACTGTATCTCATTCTTTCCTCTCAGGGAAACAAGGAGAATGCGGAGCCAGAGGGGCTCCAGGGTTTCAAACATGAGGCTGCTGAGCTCCTCCAGAGCACCACCCAAAAGAGCAGAGGTCCACATGTGAAGCCCAAACGTCCAGCTGATGGGAAGAGGAGAGCACAGCCAGCCATGAATGTCCAAACACAGACGGGGGCGTGTCCGGCTGGCCCAGGTAGAACAGCTGCAGCTGTGCGTAAGCAGTCTTCCCACCCCCCCCTCAGCCACAGACCCCCCCTCGGCATGTACAACGGAAAGCTCGTACAGTCAAAAGTTGCTTGTATTTGGAAGTTGAGTAGCACAGTGGAGAGAGCAGAAGCAATGGCTTCAATGAGAAGACCTGGGGGTCAAGCTGGCGCCCTGGAGACGAACAGGGGCCCCAAGTCTGGAACTGTGGCCCCCAGCGGCCCTCAGACGGGCTCCTCACGCCCCTCTGCTACAGCTGCTCCAGCACCTCTGAGCAGCATCAGCAGGTTTCCTGAGGGGGGCCCACACCCAGACAGCAGACCTCCACATGTCCACAGTCAGGACAAGGTCACCACGGAAACGGTCGAGGAAAGACGGTACCTTCCTTCATTTTGCCTGTTAATATCTGCCACTGAAATGTCCAAACGATTGTTTCCTTGTTCTTTTAACAGAGCGAAACCTGCAGGGTGGCGAGATTCTAAGGGCGATGTGTTGAAGAGAGCGACCATGAGAGCAGCTCAGCCTGAGGTCCTCGACCTCAAGCACGCTGGTCTGAGACCTGAGGCTGAGGCAACTACAGCGTGTGGAGCAGAAGAGCTTCTGAAGGCTCAGCACAAGGAGCTGCCTGCTGCTCATGACCACGCACATGTGCCACACAGCCAGTCTCTTGAGTTCCAACAGAACCGGGCCAGCGTAAGCAAACCCTCTTGTTTTGTTCATTAGCCTGAGCTCCCATAATCGTGGACCTTGTTCTGCAGCTCGTTGTCAACCCCTCTGCTCCGATGGAGGCCACAGCAGCATCCCCGAGAGGTGAAGATGGTGAGTTTGTTTTCTACAGTTGACTTATTCAGCTTAAATAACTTTATTAAAGGTCTTTATGTGACGGAGGGTTTTTACACATCTGTTTCCATTAGAATCTGCACAGGTCCCAAACAGCAACAGTGCTGAACCAGACAACAACACCCCAAAGGATGGCTGTAGAACAGGCTGGAAAAACCAGTCCAACAATGTTGGCAAGAAGATATTGGCCACACAAAATGAAACCAAGGACCAGAAGCCTGTGAGGAACAAGGACCTGGAAGGTAGAGATGAGTGTGTGATGGGGGAGACAAAGGAGGACACGTCCATGGTCAGGTACAGCGTCACCACCACCCCGTACCTGCAGAGGTAAAGCAAATGTTCTCTACGTCGGCCGACCACTTTGATAGAACAAGTTTAAAAAGTGTCAGTTTGTCAATAAAATACAAGTATACATTTGTTTCTCCCAAAACAGAGTAAATGTTTTTACAACCCAAAAAGAAACTAGAAATCATTTCATTCTTTGTTTTTATTTTTTTAATTCTGTCCAGTGTGAAGAAAACAATCGATGATGCCAGAGCAAGTTCTTCCAAGCGAGCGGGCAACATTAAGGATCTCAAGTTTCTGACGCCTGTGCGTCGGTCCTGCCGTATTCAACGCAAATCTTGTCATCTGCCAACGATGCTGCAAGATCACGATCCCTGCGTGGAGTCCTTAGCTGAGCTGGCGCAACTGGACGACAGTCCAAATGCCTTCATATACAGGAGGAATCCTGCACTCACAGAATATGTGTCAGACCTCCCAAAACTGACATCTGTGCACGAGAGCTGTAATTAAAAGAACTAAACTTTCCAAGCATCTGTTTTTGATATAGATCATTATTGTTGTGATGTTGCTTTGAATGATCAAATATTTTAAAGTTTGATTATATTATGTATTAACTGATTCTATGCCCTCTTTCAATGTCATGTAATATTATTCCATTTAAAATAAAAGCACTTAAAATTGCACTTTACCTTCCTGAGCTTTATTTTTTTAGATAAAATATCAAATTTTCAACCAAGGAAATGAAATTAAGGCAAAAAAAAAAAAAGTGTTCACAACAAACATTGGGAACATGAACATAACACAAATCTACTGTTCTGTTGGACCAGTCGTGTTTATTCGGTTTTTATCCAAACAGTGAAATCCCAGAGCAAACCTAAATGATCAATGATGTTCATGTAAGTTAGGACATTTCATACAAGCCATCTGATCAAAGATGAATCATTCCTTAAAAAATGCATAAACAAAACCCCAATTACAATTATCCACCCAAACAAAAGTATAAAAGTACTTTTTCCAACTTGTCTGAAAGAGAAGATGTTCATCACTGAGACAGAAGAGTAATTCTATGGGAAAGTTTTATGTCCTTGAGAGACCCCGGTTGTCCAGATCTTTCACCTACAAAAATGAATGAAGAAAATATTACAAATAATAAATGTTAAACAACCTAGGATGACCAAATCTAAAAGCATTTAAGGAAGAACCAAGAATTGTTTATGAACCTAAAGGACATAGATTCACTGAACCCACAAAGTGACATTCCCCCAAATGTCTTTTTTCTTACAGATTTAAGTTTTCATCAAACACGTCCAATAGGGAGCGTGATACAATGTTAAGTGACCACTGGGGCTACGGTCACTGGATAAACCGTCACTATCACTTCTTTCTGAATGAGCCTGTTCAGTTTAAAATTGTCCAACCAATGTGTTTTTCAATCCATGGTTCCCATTTGGTTAGGTATGACTACAGATTTATGACTGTAGGAGATGTAACAACAGAGGATGTGGCCACTTGAACTGGTAAATGAAGAAATACCTTGTATATCCTAACCAGCCAGTGTTCTGTAGTGTAGGCCTCTTCTAACACATCCAGTTCAAAGTCTTTGTTCCCAATCTCAGCATTCCTCACTCGGTCATAGCCAGGAGGACGTTCTGCAGAAAAGAAAAAGAAAAAAAAGAAGAAAGTAAAAATCCAAGTAGTTGCAATTACACAAAAGCACTCTGGCTCCCATTTATGATTGCACAAGGTAACAGACACTACAAAAGAGGCAGCGAAGAGATATCAAGCCAGAGTCAGCCATGGTACAAGAACAGACACATCTGTACATTATACGGCCTAAAAACATCTGGAGTTAATAAAGGCAACTAAATGGCTGTGTCTGAGTATGTAAACCCGTCCACTCATCATCAGGACATCAACAAAAGGTTCAGTCTAAGGCACTTCTGCAGATCTGAGATAGACAAAGCGGAACAGCCTACTAATCCAGTCTGATGTGCAACAGTCCCATAAAACTGTTCAAAAATTTGATTTATTTATAAATGTATATTCTTTATACTTTATATTTATATTAAATGCCCTTTAAAACAAGCCAGTCAACTGATTAAATCATGGTTTAGTGTAGCTATTAGATGGATACGTCTCATTTGAAATCGATCAGTTATTGTTTCATGGAAAACATTTGGGAAAAATCTTTTACATCTAAAAAAATCTAACCCAAATTTAAAATTTGTAGTTATAAATCCTATAATCAATTCCCTATAGAATTTGGGGGTTTTCGAACTGAAAAGTGCTTATTTAAATTAGTGGATTTAATGGTTTGGATTAAATTCCCTACCCAGGATTCGTTAAGCTGAATACCGGTAGACTCGATAAAAAAAGTTTATATAGAGATTCAAAATTGAATAAGTCACAGTGTAACTTGTAAATTAGCATTTTTAACCAGGTCTTTGGATAGAAAACTGACAAAGAATGTTGCATATAGAACCTTTCCAATAAAGGTGTCTGGTTACATCAGTTTCAATCAAGAAGGTTCAGAAAGTGATCCACGCTGTGATCTCTCCTGAGACCTGCTGCCCGGTCGCACCCGTGTTACACTTGGCTCAGTTCTCTTTTTTTTTTGCCAGTCTATAAGAGCAGATCAAAAGGCCAACAAAAGCTGGGCAAGTGGAGCCCTCCTAAAAGTAAAATGAATATAAACTTGTGCCATCATCTTAAATTCAGACCTCCTTCAAGTATATGAGAGTACAAGTCATGAAAACTGCCCAGGCCAGCAAGGGCTGGTGACAGATACTCACTGGCCTCTGTGTAGACCTGGCCAAAGCGATAGTAACACATCTTGTACATGAGGCAGTTGAGGAGAACAGGTGATCCTTCACGGTCAACTCTGAACTCTCCAGTGGGGGTGTAGTAGTCATGTTCTTTGATGTGCCGCCCCGTGTCTGTGCTCCCCCCAATACGCACCATCCACAGGAATTTGTTGATATCTGCGATGACAGACAGGGAAATACATGGATGTTTCTAAAAAACAAAGCATGTCCTACGTTTGTCTACGAACCATCAGAAGAATATCCAGTCAGTCCACCAAAGATGACCAGAACATAACTGACATCCAACTCCCTCATGATCTCATAAGCCCTCTCCTCCGTGGACGCCATGGCCTAGGAAACAGAAGATGGTCTCATCAGCTCTCCAACACCTCAGCAGGACACCATTAAGTTCACCCGCTCACCTGTCCAACTCTAGAAATGTGGGTGTTGTTCCATGTGTTATTGTCCACTAAAATTGTGCGATTCGCCATGGCAGTGATTTGATAGCCATAATCCCACCACGACATGACTTTAGCATCCTGGAAAGCAAATCAAGCCAAATACAACATTACAACCATGTTGGATTTGGAACTGAGGAGCAGACCTACTGGGACAGGTCTGATCTGTCCACCATGATGAGCAGAAAACTGGACATTTGGTCCCTTCCTTTTACAACAGAGACAATGGTTTCTGCTGCTCAACGTACTTGTATGAATCATTTTACATAATTTACCTCCGGAGTGTTGTGACGGAGCCAGTAGTAAGCCTCTCTGAAGTCATCAAAGATGATACGGCTACCATCTCCACCACGGGCAGACAGCACAATTGATGGAGAGGAGTAGGCTTCACTGGTTACCCAGGTAGAGTGGAAGGTGTATGTGATGAGGAAGAAGGCCATGACCAGAATCATTCCACTAGCTACCTGTTACAAATGAACAAGGTAATGCACTCAAATTCAACAGTTGCTGTTTAGAACAGCCCCAACGGTCAACATTAGGCAGCACTGCAGAACCACTGTGTGGGCGTATCCTGTGAAATGCAGTGTTGGCAGCACAAACCGACCTGAAAGAATAATGTTGTGAACACATCAGTCAAGGTTTCCCCCAGTGCTGTATAGGCCTGGCAGGCCACCAAGCTTTTCTTGCCTCCCCCGCCAGGCTAAGCATCACCTGACAGACCTCATAGTGCCATACTATCCCAACAGATCACTACGATCGAAAAGTGGAGGATTACTTGTAGTTCCCAGACCAGGGGTCTCCAACCTCCCCCCCAAAGGGCCGTGAGGCTGCAGGTTCTGGTTCCACCAGTCCAGCTCACCCAGTTTGACCAGTCAGCTGTTGAAGACTCAGATGAGTTGATGAAGTGAGTCCAGTCTGGTGCTGCTGCTGCTGGGTTGGACCAGAACCTGCAGCCTCACAGCCCTCTGGGGGAGTGGTTGGACATCCCTGTCCTTGACTTTACTAAAAGTACAACAGGAGGTAGAGCTTTTAGCTACCAGGCTCCTCTTCTCTGGAACCAGCTCCCAGACTGCTTCTAGAGGCAGACACCCTCTATACCTGTTAAATGGGAGTTTCTTTGATACCGCTCCCCTCTGGCGATTTCAGGCCGGGTCCACCAAAGACAGTACAGTGGGACCTCTACTTAGGAAGGTCTCTACATGCGGAATTTTCAGGTTACGACACGTCTCAACGGGAAAATATTTCCTCTTGTTACGAAAGAAATTTCAGGATACGAAAGGCAAAAATACGCTACTGCTGCTACTCGCAGCTCACGGAGTTTAGCTAGCATAGCGTAATGCTTGTAGCTGCTCTGCCATTGGCTATCGCCTAGCGACTTCCTGTCATCCCATTGGCTAGGAGGGACGTCCATATGTACAGGTGCGTGTATCCCAGCGTCGTCTTCGTTTAACTTTTATTCGCTATGGACCCCAGGAAAGTGATGGAGAAAAGTGAAAAAGAAGAAAAGAAGAAGAAGAAGAGAGCTTTTTTTGTTGATACAAACGAAGCAAGAAATAATAGAAAAGCATGAAAAAGGGATGCGTTTGGTTGATCTCTCCAGAGAATACGGCCGTAATACATCGACAAATTGGCACGGTATTAAAACAACGTTCGTTGCTAGTATTGACGGCTATTGTAAGATTATCCTGTAATAAAGTTCATTTTGTTCCTGGAGAAGCCTTGCACTAAGTTCCTACATTTATTATGCGGTAATCTAATTGTAACATGTATTTGTTACATGTTTTGATGCATTTTTAGGATTTATAAAAAAAATTATGTCCGAATTTTTGGACGCTTGGAATGGATTAGGGCATTTACATGGAAAACGCGTCTCTACTTCCGTAATTTTCACGTTATGAAACAACTTCCGGAACTAATTAATTTCGTAAGTAGAGGTCCCACTGTATTACTTTATGCTATATGATAAAAATTGTGTACAACCCAGATGAGTGAACACTCCCACTGTAGAACATAGATCCAGAAGTTTTTCCTAGTTTTTCTGTTGTTTCTGAAGCACCCTGCTTATTCACGTTCACATTTGTATTCAATTTAGCAATAATGTAAAATATACAACCAGATTAAAATAAATAGGATGAGCTGACATCTGGGGCTTGGAATGGATTAGGGCATTTACATGGAAAACGCATCTCTACTTGCGTAATTTTCAGGTTACAAAACAACTTCCGGAACTAATTCATTTCGTAAGTAGAGGTCCCACTCTATATGGAACATTTAAGTGCATCTGGTGATGATTAAATGCCTTTGCTGGCAATTGCCCACCACAAATTATGGAGCCTTGCTCTTTGAGTTCTTTGAAAGGCCCAGGCGGATTGCTTGCACTGATCCAACCTGCACCATGTGCAGCAAAGTATACCTCACCAGCCTGTTCCCTGGTTTTACGCCATGGCTATGTTTGCACTTGTATTCATGTTTTATTTTACTTTTAAATGTGACCAGCAATGGCTTGTTGTAAGATCTACTATGACTAACCTTAAGTGAAAACAATTGATTGTTTCTTTTGCATTTGTTTAAACTGTATTTCAAGATTGTGCCTTTTTTGTAAGACTATACATTATACAAACAAGTATTGTTAATAATAGGCTTATAATAAGACATAATAGTCATAGTTTCAAAATTCCTGTCAACATTTTTATTTATTTTATTAATTTTTTTTACTAAAACACGGTGGGCTGCAGGTGGGCTTCTCGACCACCAGGTAAATCAAGTTCTCTGGGGAAAACCCTGCATCTGCCGCTCTAGACTATTGCTGCTGCTGCTTATTGAGACTGTGCACACTCCTATGCAGTGTGCAGTCCCCTGAGAAGGTCTCAGTTTTTATTATGTCTCTCAGTTTGGGCATTTCCCATTGGTGAAAGTGGGTGACTGTCTCCGGTATTACTGTGCAGTGCTTCAGTGAAGGCCACTGTTACAGACTCATGTACTCTCACATTCCAGGATTGGCTCAAGTGGAGCCAATCAAAGTGCACAATTACTATTACTAATGGACATCAGTGAAATAAAAAACAGATACTGATAGCAAAAACCAGATATCGAGAAAAGGGTAAAAAGCTGGATATCAGTGCCAATAATCACCCAGGACGATCCCTGATAAGCACAGAACAGACAGATTGTTTGTGGAGAGGGTTAGAGGAGCGAACAGAAAGAAAAGGAGTTACGGAGGCTGGGATAGTGTGTGTGTGTGTGTGTGTAGGGGGCGGGGGGCTCTGTGCCATTGCCCAGCGTCACCCCAGCTTTGAGCCCCACTTCTTGCTCCTACCTCATTTTTGATGGGGTAGGTTGAATCCTGTTGCTTCTTGCTTTTCTTGTCCGGCCGGCTGACGTCTAAATTCTTCATGTAAGTTGTCAGCACCTGGGAGACACCGATACCTGACAGGATGCACATGACGGGAGCCAGGACCAACATTAAACGGACCTAAGGACAAAGCAAAACCAGCTCAGCACCTGTTCAGTGACAAAACTGAAAACTGTCCTCCTCTAAAATCAGGACATACCATAACGGCGGAGAAGTACATGCTGGTCACGCCATACATGATAATGAAGATTCTGGCATCTGACAGGTTGCTGAAACAGTAGTAAAGTCCAACTGTAAGGAGAGACAACAGCGACCATCACGCACGATAAATCTATGAGGACTCAGATGCTCCTGCAGGGGCCACACTTGCCTGGGAACATAAAGACCAGTAACTGGAGGTCAAAATAATACGAGGACCAGGTGGTGGGCTGATGCTCTGAGACCGAGGCGATGATGGGAATGTTGTTCTTTGCATATGACGGGTCAAGCAAGGAGTAGAAACGGCCTGTCCATGGAGAAATCTTACCTGGGGGGATGAACAACAGTTCAGGCACCGTCTACATGAAAACTTATCATAGCAAAATTCTGTGTGTCTCACCAGTCAGCATGAGGACAGTCCCAACAGACAGCAGGATGAAGCCCACCAAGGAAATGACACTCTTAAACAGCACTTCAAACTGTTGTGCGTTAAGTTTGCTGCGCAGGTAATCCACAAAAGCATGAATCTGGCATAATCCGAACACACCAAAGGCTGCCATGTGCTCCGAGGATTGCACGGGCTGGATGAAGAAATACAAGCTGATGAAGGTTTCAAGCCTTTCTGCATGGCAACTTCAATCTTACAAGTTATTTTGTTAAAAAAAAATAAATAAAAGCTTTCAAAGCGTGAACATCTATGAATGCTGGTACACTAGACCTGCACAAGCGACCCGCACCTGAAATCCAACAAAAGAGATCTGCATGGAGAGGATGGTGCCCAGGCAGTACACTGTGCAGTATGCCACGTAGATCCGGTGGGAGAACCTCCCCGTGAGCATCAAAACCAGAACATGCAGGGGTATAAGGTTGATCAGGAACACGTAGCCGCCCCAGGAGGACACCTACATGCAAACACCATCTGGTCAGATCAGATGGGAAAAGTGGCTCCTGTGATGCGTCGCTCATGCACTCACCATGTAAAAGTAGGCCAGCGCACACACAGAGGCCCAGTACACCGAGCCCGTCTTCACGGCCTTGATCCACATGTAATAGGTCAGCAGCATACAGAAGATAGCGATACCTACAGAGACACCCCGTCAGCAACGTTCTCCTGACGCTTCAATCAACAGCCACATGTTGGTGTAACTCATCTGAAACTGTACCTTCATTATCATACGAGCCAGCCACAGAGCGAGAGATGTAACCAGGCACCACTGCAATCATGGCAGCAGCCAGAAGACCAGCGCCTGCGTCCTGCACGTGACATGGGAAAAGGACAATTCAGTCACGCTTCAGCTTTTGCTGGTCTCCCTTAAGAGGAGGAGTTAGACAGACTGGCTTCACAGGACAGGGCTGAGACATGGACATGTCACATGGTTCACCTTCAGCTCTCTGGTGAAGTGGTAGGTCACGATGGCAGTGAAGGAGGAGAACAGGGGAGCCAGGAACACACAGACATTGCGGATGTCGATAGTGATGTGGAAGAAGTGTAGGACGTGGTAGAGTACAGCAGAGGTGATCATCAGTCCTGGAGACAGGGCACAAGCACTCCGCTGATGAATGCTCACCGCCCTTCTGAAGCACTCAGCTCACACAGCCGCTGAAATAAGAGCACTTGTGACTCCTACCTGGGTAAATGGTGCCACCAATAATCCGACCCAGAGGATACCAAGCCCTGTCATCAAACCAGTTGTGAAACTTATAAAAGCCTTCTTCTGCCAGGAAGCGAGTGGTGCGGTAGTTAAAGTACCTGGAATGAAAGCCAGCATGTTGGTGGGCGGGGTCTGTGTCAATGATGGACAGTGGATGGACTACTTACGGGTCAAACTCATGGATGACACTTTCAAACCTCAGAACAGAGAACAGTCTGGTGGAGAAGGCTGGAAAGGAAGAGGGTTCTTTAGAGATAACAAACAAACAAACAAACAAACACTTGTGGTTTTAACTCTTACAGAGGACAGCCGCCATGGACAGGATGAGCAGCTTCAGCAGCGTGTCCTGCTTCTCATAGGACAGACGCAGGAAGCCCACTTTGGTCATTTTGAGATGAGACAGTCAGCAAAGTCCAGATTCACAACTGGACAGAGAGGACAGCAGTGAGAGGACAATAGTGAGAGGACAGCAGGGAGGGGGGACAGCAGGGAGGGGACAGCAGGGAGGGGACAGCAGGGAGAGGACAGGGAGGGGACAACAGGGAGGGGGGACAGCAGGGAGGGGACAGCAGGGAGAGGACAGGGAGGGGACAGCAGGGAGGGGGGACAGCAGTGAGAGGACAGGGAGGGGACAGCAGGGAGGGGGGACAGCAGTGAGAGGACAGGGAGGGGACAGCAGGGAGGGGGACAGCAGTGAGAGGACAGGGAGGGGACAGCAGGGAGGGGACAGCAGGGAGGGGACAGCAGGGAGGGGGGACAGCAGTGAGAGGACAGGGAGGGGACAGCAGGGAGGGGACAGCAGGGAGGGGGACAGCAGTGAGAGGACAGGGAGGGAACAGCAGTGAGGGTGACAGTAGTGAGAGGACAGCAGTGAGAGGACAGGGAGGGGACAGCAGTGAGAGGACAGCAGTGAGAGGACAGGGAGGGGACAGCAGTGAGGGGGACAGCAGTGAGAGCACAGGGAGGGGACAGCAGTGAGGGTGACAGTAGTGAGAGGACAGCAGCGAGAGGACAGGGAGGGGACAGCAGTGAGAGGACAGCAGTGAGAGGACAGGGAGGGGACAGCAGGGAGGGGGGACAGCAGTGAGAGCACAGGGAGGGGACAGCAGTGAGGGGGACAGTAGTGAGAGGACAGCAGTGAGAGGACAGGGAGGGGACAGCAGGGAGGGGGACAGCAGTGAGAGGACAGCAGTGAGAGGACAGGGAGGGGACAGCAGGGAGGGGGGACAGCAGTGAGAGCACAGGGAGGGGACAGCAGTGAGGGGGACAGTAGTGAGAGGACAGGGAGGGGACAGCAGGGAAGGGGGGACAGCAGTGAGAGGACAGGGAGGGGACAGCAGTGAGGGGGACAGTAGTGAGAGGACAGCAGTGAGAGGACAGGGAGGGGACAGCAGTGAGAGGACAGCAGTGAGAGGACAGGGAGGGGACAGCAGTGAGAGGACAGGGAGGGGACAGCAGGGAGGGGGGACAGCAGGGAGGGGGGGCAGCAGTGAGAGGACAGGGAGGGGACAGCAGTGAGGGGGACAGCAGTGAGAGGACAGCAGTGAGAGGACAGGGAGGGGACAGCAGTGAGAGGACAGCAGTGAGAGGACAGGGAGGGGACAGCAGTGAGAGGACAGCAGTGAGAGGACAGGGAGGGGACAGCAGGGAGGGGGGACAGCAGTGAGAGGACAGGGAGGGGACAGCAGTGAGGGGGACAGTAGTGAGAGGACAGCAGTGAGAGGACAGGGAGGGGACAGCAGTGAGAGGACAGCAGTGAGAGGACAGGGAGGGGACAGCAGGGAGGGGGGACAGCAGTGAGAGGACAGGGAGAGGACAGCAGGGAGGGGGGACAGCAGTGAGAGGACAGGGAGAGGACAGCAGTGAGGGGGGACAGCAGTGAGAGGACAGGGAGGGGACAGCAGTGAGGGGGACAGTAGTGAGAGGACAGCAGCGAGAGGACAGGGAGGGGACAGCAGTGAGAGGACAGCAGTGAGAGGACAGGGAGGGGACAGCAGTGAGGGGGGACAGCAGTGAGAGCACAGGGAGGGGACAGCAGTGAGGGGGACAGTAGTGAGAGGACAGCAGTGAGAGGACAGGGAGGGGACAGCAGGGAGGGGGGACAGCAGTGAGAGGACAGCAGTGAGAGGACAGGGAGGGGACAGCAGGGAGGGGGGACAGCAGTGAGAGCACAGGGAGGGGACAGCAGTGAGGGGGACAGTAGTGAGAGGACAGGGAGGGGACAGCAGGGAGGGGGGACAGCAGTGAGAGGACAGCAGTGAGAGCACAGGGAGGGGACAGCAGGGAGGGGGACAGCAGTGAGAGGACAGGGAGAGGACAGCAGGGAGGGGGGACAGCAGTGAGAGGACAGCAGGGAGGGGACAGCAGTGAGGGGACAGCAGGGAGGGGGACAGTAGTGAGAGGACAGCAGGGAGGGGACAGCAGGGAGGGGACAGCAGGGAGGGGACAGGGAGGGGACAGCAGGGAGGGGACAGCAGTGAGGGGACAGGGAGGGGACAGCAGTGAGGGGACAGGGAGGGGACAGCAGGGAGGGGACAGGGAGGGGACAGGGAGGGGACAGCAGGGAGGGGACAGGGAGGGGACAGCAGGGAGGGGACAGCAGGGAGGGGACAGGGAGGGGACAGGGAGGGGACAGCAGGGAGGGGACAGCAGTGAGAGGACAGGGAGAGGACAGCAGGGAGGGGACAGCAGTGAGGGGACAGGGAGGGGACAGCAGTGAGGGGACAGGGAGGGGACAGGGAGGGGACAGCAGGGAGGGGACAGGGAGGGGACAGGGAGGGGACAGCAGGGAGGGGACAGCAGTGAGAGGACAGGGAGAGGACAGCAGGGAGGGGACAGGGAGGGGACAGCAGGGAGGGGACAGGGAGGGGACAGCAGGGAGGGGACAGCAGGGAGGGGACAGGGAGGGGACAGCAGGGAGGGGACAGCAGGGAGGGGACAGGGAGAGGACAGGGAGGGGACAGCAGGGAGGGGACAGGGAGGGGACAGGGGGGGGACAGGGAGGGGACAGCAGGGAGGGGACAGCAGGGAGGGGACAGGGAGGGGACAGCAGGGAGGGGACAGCAGTGAGAGGACAGGGAGAGGACAGCAGGGAGGGGACAGCAGTGAGGGGACAGGGAGGGGACAGCAGTGAGGGGACAGGGAGGGGACAGGGAGGGGACAGCAGGGAGGGGACAGGGGAGGGGACAGGGAGGGGACGACAGGGAGGGGACAGCAGGGACGGGACAGGGAGGGGACAGCAGGGAGGGGACAGCAGGGAGGGGACAGCAGGGAGGGGACAGGGAGGGGACAGCAGGGAGGGGACAGCAGGGAGGGGGACAGGGAGGGGACAGCAGGGAGGGGACAGGGAGGGGACAGGGAGGGGACAGCAGGGAGGGGACAGCAGGGAGGGGGGACAGCAGTGAGAGGACAGGGAGGGGACAGGGAGGGGACAGCAGGGAGGGGACAGCAGGGAGGGGACAGCAGGGAGGGGACAGGGAGGGGACAGCAGGGAGGGGACAGCAGGGAGGGGACAGGGAGGGGACAGGGAGGGGACAGGGAGGGGACAGCAGGGAGGGGACAGGGAGGGGACAGCAGGGAGGGGACAGCAGGGAGGGGACAGGGAGGGGACAACAGGGAGGGGACAGGGAGGGGACAGCAGGGAGGGGACAGGGAGGGGACAGGGAGGGGACGACAGGGAGGGGACAGCAGGGACGGGACAGGGAGGGGACAGCAGGGAGGGGACAGCAGGGAGGGGACAGGGAGGGGACAGCAGGGAGGGGACAGGGAGGGGACAGCAGGGAGGGGACAGCAGGGAGGGGGGACAGCAGTGAGAGGACAGGGAGGGGACAGCGGAGGGGACAGGGAGGGGACAGCAGGGAGGGGACAGCAGGGAGGGGACAGGGAGGGGACAGCAGGGAGGGGACAGCAGGGAGGGGACAGGGAGAGGGACAGGGAGGGGACAGGGAGGGGACAGCAGGGAGGGGACAGGGGAGGGAGACAGCAGGGAGGGGACAGCAGGGAGGGGACAGCAGGGAGGGGACAGGGAGGGGACAGCAGGACAGGGAGGGACAGGGAGGGGACAGGGAGGGGACAGCAGGGAGGGGACAGGGAGGGGACAGGGAGGGGACAGCAGGGAGGGGACAGGGAGGGGACAGCAGGGAGGGGACAGCAGGGAGGAAGGAGGACAGGGAGGGGACAACAGGGAGGGGACAGGGAGGGGGGACAGGGAGGGGACAGGGAGGGGACAGCAGGGAGGGGACAGCAGGGAGGGGACAGCAGGGAGGGGACAGCAGGGAGAGGGACAGGGAGGGGACAGCAGGGAGGGGACAGGGGAGGGGGCAACAGGGAGGGGACAGGGAGGGGACAGGGAGGGGACAGCAGGGAGGGGACAGGGAGGGGACAGGGGAGGGGACAGCAGGGAGGGGACAGGGAGGGGACAGCAGGGAGGGGACAGCAGGGAGGGGACAGCAGGGAGGGGACAGGGAGGGGACAGCAGGGAGGGGACAGCAGGGAGGGGACAGGGAGGGGACAGCAGGGAGGGGACAGGGAGGGGACAGCAGGGAGGGGACAGGGAGGGGACAGCAGGGAGGGGACAGCAGGGAGGGGACAGCAGGGAGGGGACAGGGAGGGGACAACAGGGAGGGGACAGGGAGGGGACAGGGAGGGGACAGCAGGGAGGGGACAGGGAGGGGACAGGGAGGGGACAGCAGGGAGGGGACAGGGAGGGGACAGCAGGGAGGGGACAGCAGGGAGGGGACAGCAGGGAGGGGACAGGGAGGGGACAACAGGGAGGGGACAGGGAGGGGGACAGGGAGGGGACAGGGAGGGGACAGCAGGGAGGGGACAGGGAGGGGACAACAGGGAGGGGACAGGGAGGGGACAGCAGGGAGGGGACAGGGAGGGGACAACAGGGAGGGGACAGGGGAGGGGGGACAGGGAGGGGACAGGGAGGGGACAGCAGGGAGGGGACAGGGAGGGGACAGCAGGGAGGGGACAGCAGGGAGGGGACAGCAGGGAGGGGACAGGGAGGGGACAACAGGGAGGGGACAGGGAGGGGGGACAGGGAGGGGACAGGGAGGGGACAGCAGGGAGGGGACAGCAGGGAGGGGACAGCAGGGAGGGGACAGGGAGGGGACAGCAGGGAGGGGACAGGGAGGGGACAGGGAGGGGACAGGGAGGGGACAGCAGGGAGGGGACAGGGAGGGGACAGGGAGGGGGACAGCAGGGAGGGGACAGGGAGGGGACAGCAGGGAGGGGACAGCAGGGAGGGGACAGCAGGGAGGGGACAGGGAGGGGACAGCAGGGAGGGGACAGCAGGGAGGGGACAGGGAGGGGACAGCAGGGAGGGGACAGGGAGGGGACAGCAGGGAGGGGGACAGCAGGGAGGGGGACAGCAGGGAGGGGACAGGGAGGGGACAGCAGGGAGGGGACAGGGAGGGGACAGGGAGGGGACAGCAGGGAGGGGACAGGGAGGGGACAGGGAGGGGACAGGGAGGGGACAGGGAGGGGACAGCAGGGAGGGGACAGCAGGGAGGGGACAGCAGGGAGGGGACAGGGAGGGGACAGCAGGGAGGGGACAGGGAGGGGACAACAGGGAGGGGACAGGGAGGGGACAACAGGGAGGGGACAGGGAGGGGACAGGGAGGGGACAGCAGTTCACCCTCCTTAAACCATCAGGGTTCGTGGGTCACTTTGTCTAATAAACGTGTCAGGTATTTTCTCAGCGGTCTGAAGGTGTAATGCTGCGCACTGGTGAGGAGGATGTTTTCTCGTTGTCTTGTTGTTTCACTGGAGTTTTCTCATATTTTCCTGTAGTTTTCTGTGTATTTTTCTCGTATTTTCTCCTTTAGTCGCAGCTTCTCTTCCCTCCAGACATCAGCTCATCTACATCTACTACAGCAGCAGCTCCTCTTCGGTGGGCCTGCTGCTGCTGCTGCTTCTTTCTGGTGTTTGCTGCTCTTGTTTCGGGTCTTTTAGGTCTTTAATGTCTTTAAAAGATAATGTTTTGAGGCTGATTTAGCTTCTATCGGGCTAACTAGCGACCAGGCTAACTGTCGGGTAACGATAAGGAGACGAACGACTGTCTACGATGAAGCATCACAAACTCATTTAATAAAGACAGCAGCATGGCAGTAAACTAAAATGAGAGTAAACTAAAATGAGAGTAAACTAAAATGAGAGTAAACTAAAATAAGAGCAGACGGAGTTAAGAGAGTTAAAAGTTGAACATCGTCTCACCAACCTGCTCGTCCACGGTCTCACACAACCGTCATGTCCTTGAGCCCGCCTCCTGTTGGCATACTGGACCCTTATTGGTCAACAGTCCTTCCTCCGTCGCTACCTTGAATTCTGATTGGCTCATGGATGATAAACCACGTGTTCCTCACTAAAGTGACGTCATATTCGTGACGTGTCCTTAGCCGTGTCGCCCCCTGCTGGTGGACCGCAGTATAGTAATATATAGAAACATACAAATATATATATATATATAAACATATATAAATAAACAAAGATATAAATAAACAATATATAAATAAACATATATATATATAAACATATATAAACATACATAAACTACCTGTAGCCTGTTGTGGAAATGCGGTTTCTTCAAGTCAATCAATCAATCAATCTTTATTTCTATAGTGTCTTATACAATCAAAATTGTTTCAAGGCGCTTTACAGAATCCCAGGACCTAACCCCAGACAAGCAACAGTGGCAAGGAAAAACTCCCCTTTAACAGGAAGAAACCTTGAGCAGGACCAGGCTCATGTAGGGGGACCCTCCTGATGATGGACAGATGGGTAGAGAGAGAGGAGGAGAGGAGAGGAAGAAGAGGGAGAGGAGAGAAGAGGAGAAGCACAGAACACAGAAACACACACAAAGATACAAAAATACACTATACAACAGGTCAGCGGGCCAGATGTTGTCATGCAGCTCCGACGGCGGCGATACCTGTAAATAAATAGAGGGGGGGGGGGGCAGAAAAACTACACAGGAATCTGCATAACTAGTCTGCTTGATGAGGAGGAGGAAAGGAGAGGAGAGGAGAGGAGAGGAAACCATGACCAGTGTGGTGACAGAGGCCTGTCAGGTGATCATGTTTCTGGACCCCGGCAGCCTTGGCCTATAGCAGCATAACTAGTATCTTAACCTAGTGATCCTATAGCAGCATAACTAGTATCTTAACCTAGTGATCCTATAGCAGCATAACTAGTATCTTAACCTAGTGATCCTATAGCAGCATAACTAGTATCTTAACCTAACGATTAGAAGACCCCCTAAGTATGATCATTAGTCTGTCTATGATAGTAACTGGAACTACAGAATTAGTTACAATAAGCTTTATCAAAGAGGTAGGTTTTAAGTCTGGTCTTAAAAGTAGAGATGGAGTCAGCCTCCCGTACCTGGACAGGGAGCTGGTTCCATAGCAGAGGGGCCTGGTAGCTAAATGCTCGGCCCCCCAGTCTACTCCCAAAGACTCTGGGAACCACAAGTAGACCAGCGTTCTGAGAGTGGAGCGGTCTATTGGGCTGATAAGGTATCACTAGCTCCTCCAGGTAGGATGGAGCTAGGCCTCTGAGGACCTTGTAGGTCAAGAGGAGCGTTTTAAAAATGATTCTGAATTTAACGGGCAGCCAATGAAGAGACGCTAGTACAGGAGTTATGTGATCTCTTTTGTCAATACCTGTCAGAACTCTGGCTGCAGCATTCTGGATCACCTGAAGGCTTCTTAAAGAGTTGTTTGGGCACCCTGATAGTAGAGAATTACAATAGTCCTGCCTGGAAGTAACAAAAGCATGAATTAACTTTTCAGCATCATGCTGCAATATTATCTTCCTGATCTTTCTAATGTTCCTTAGGTGAAGAAAGGCACTTCTACAGACAAATTTTATGTGTGAGTTAAAGGAGAGGTTCTGATCAAAAGTTACTCCTAGATTCCTCACAGACAGACTAGTTTCAAAGGAGATACCATCTAGAGTGATAATGTGATCTAACCTATCCCTGAGAGGTTCAGGACCAAACACCATGACTTCAGTTTTTCCTGGGTTGAGGAGAAGGAAATGTGAAGACATCCAGGACTTTATGTCCTTAAGACAGGTCTGGAGCTTCACTAACTTCTCTGTCTCTTCTGGTTTCATGGATAAGTAGAGCTGTGTGTCATCAGCATAACAATGAAAATGTATCCCATGCTGCCGAATAATGTTTCCTAAGGGAAGCATGTACAAGTTGAAGAGGATTGGTCCAAGTACAGAACCTTGAGGGACTCCGTGGCTAACCCTACTGTATGAAGAGGGAACACCATGGACAAGAGCAAACTGGTATCTATCAGATAAATATGATCTAAACCAGTCTAGTGCTGTCCCTTTAATCCCAACCAAGTGTTCCAGTCTCTGTAACAGGATGCTGTGATCAACTGTATCAAAAGCAGCACTGAGGTCCAGCAGAACCAGCATAGAAACCAGTCCATGATCTGAAGCTATAAGAAGATCATTGGGGACTTTAAGAAGTGCTGTTTCTGTGCTGTGGTGAGCTCTGAAGCCTGACTGAAACATCTCAAACAGACTGTTCCTCTGCAGGTGCTCCAGTAACTGAGTCACCACCACCTTCTCAAGAATTTTAGAAATAAAAGGTGTGTAGTGATGACGATTTAAATGACAAACATACATCTGACATTAAATTAATAAACAACATTAAATAGTCACATCAGTATGTCAAGATAAAATGGGGAAATTCACACAGTATAGTATACTCAACACATACGAATAAAGAATAGAAACTGTATATTTGCAAAGTGGGCCAAAGAGCATTTGTTTGAATACTTTCCAGTCCACTCAGTCCAGCTCTCGTCTCGTCTTACCCCCCTCATCCAGGTCCAGGTCGTGGTGGCAGCAGCTTCAGGTGGGAGGCCCAGATGGCCCTCACCCTGGCCACTTTCACCAGCTCCTCCGGGGGGACCCCCAGCCGCTCCCAAGCCAGGCGAGAGATGTAGTCCCTCCACCTCGTCCCGGGCCACCTCGTCCTGGTGGGACGTGTCCTAAAACATCTAAAGGGAGGCCTCCTCCTGGTGGGACATGTTCTAACACCTCTAAGGGGAGGTGTCCTCCTGGTGGGACATGTCCTAACACCTCTAAAGGGAGGTGTCCTCCTGGTGGGACATGTGAACTCAAGGGGGAGGGGTCCCCCCGGGGGACATGTCCTAACACCTCTAAAGGGAGGTGTCCTCCTGGTGGGACATGTCCTAACACCTCTAAAGGGACGTGTCCTCCTGGTGGGACATGTCCTAACACCTCTCCTGAAGGCATGCCCGAGCCACCCCAACTGACTCCTCTCAATGTGGAGAAGCAGCAGTTCTACTCTGAGCTCTGCCTGGATGTCCGGGTTCCTCACCCTCTCTCTGAGGCTGAGCCCGGCCACCCTGAGGAGGAAACAAATTTTGGCCGCTTGTATCCACAATCTTGTTCTTTCAGTCATCACCCAAAGCTGATGGCCATAATTGAGGGTTGGGACGTAGATCGACTGGTAAATCTTCACCATGACAGATCAGTTAAGCATCCGCATTGCTGCTGCTCCGATCCGCCTGTCGGTCTCCCGTCCATTCTACCCTCACTCGTGAACAAGATCCCGAGATACTTAAATTCCTCCACCTGAGGCAGGACCTCCTCCCCGACCTTTTTCCAGGCACTCTACCTTTTTCCAGGCGAGGACCATGGACTCTGACTTGGAGGAGCTCCACCACCAGGCCACTGTTTCAACTTCTGCTCCAGTGATTGGATGGTCCACCTCCAGGTCCCCTGACTCTGTTCCCTCTTGTGGATGTGTTGGTAGGATTGAGGAGTGCCTGAAAGTATTCCTTCCACCACCGGATAATTACCCCAGGAGGTGTCAGCAGTTCCCCTCACACACCTAGCACGGTGTGGGCAAGTTGCCGTCTGCCGCCCCTGAGGTACCAGACAGTTTACCAGAATCTTCTTGGTGCCTCCATGACCATTTCAGCCGCAGCCCGCTTAGCCACCCTGTACCGGTCGGCTGCTTCCGGAGACTCACAGACCAGCCATGACCTGTAGGCCTCTTTCTTCAACCTGACGGCTCCCCTCACTTCTGGTGTCCACCATCAGGTATGGGGATTACCGCCACGACCAGCACCAGAGGCCTTGCAGCCGCAACTAGCGACAGCCATTTCGACAATGGCGGAGCGGAACATGGCCCATTCAGACTCAGTGTCCCCCACCGTCCCTGGGACACGATCAAAGCTCTGTCAGAGGTGGGGATTGAAGACCAGTCTGGCAGGTTCCTCCACCAAGCGTTCCCAACAGACCCTCACTGAGCGTTTGGGTCTGCCAGGTCTGTGTGGTGACTCCCCCCCCTCCACCTGATCCAACTCACCACCAGGTAGTGATCACTTGACAGCTCTGCTCCTCTCTTTACAAAAGAGTGTCCAAAACATATGGCCTCACATCAGCTGATACGACTATGAAGTCGATCATTGACCTACGGCCCAGGCCGTCATGGGGCCAAGAGCACCGATGATCAACCTTATGTTCGAACATGGTGTTAGTTATGGCCAGACTACGACTAGTGCAGAAGTCCAATAACTGCACACCGCTCTGGTTCAGATCGGGCAGACCGTTCCTCCCAATCACCCCTTTCCAGGTCACGCTGTCGTTACCCATGTGAGCGTTGAAGTCTCCAGAACAATGGAGTCCACAGTCTCCAGCTCTCCATCTCTCACCCTGTTCAACTCCATTGTAGAAGAGTGCCCAACCCCCCTCAAGGTCTTGGGTTCCTGAGTCGACACTGTGTGTGGAGGTGAGGCCGACTATATCTAGTTGATAGTGCTCAACCTCCTCCACAAGCTCCAGCTCTTTCTCCACCAGAGAGGTGAAGTTCCATGTTCCGAGAGCCAATTTGCATAACAACATCAGACCACCAAGGCCCTCACATTGGTGGGTCCACAGGGGGAGGGGGTGCCCACATAGCCGGTTCGGGCTTGGCCTGGCCAAGCCCCATGGGTGTAGGCCCAGCCACCAGGCACTCGCGATCGAACCCCAGACCCAGGCCTGGCTCCAGGGTGGGACCCCGGTAACCCTCCAGGCCAGGTACGCAACTTCCTTTGGTGCAGTTCCATGCTGGGTCTTTTGAACCATTCTTTGTCTGACCCTTCACCTAGGACCAAACTGCATATCTGCATACCTAGGAGCATAGCTCCTAGGCTCATTAGAGTATGTAAACTCCTCCACCAGGATAAGGTGACGGTTCACGGAGTCAAATATTAACAGTCAGACATTCTTAAAAAACCATCACTGGATCCTGACGTATTAGCAAATTATAGGCCGATATCCAACCTTCCTTTCATTTCTAAAGTTCTTGAGAAGGTGGTGTTGCCTCAGTTACTGGTGCACCTGCAGAGGAACAGCCTGTTTGAGATGTTTCAGTCATGCTTTAGAGCTCACCACAGCACAGAAACAGCACTTCTTAAAGTTACCAATGATCTTCTTATAGCTTCAGATCATGGACTGGTCTTTCTGCTGGTTCTGCTGGACCTCAGTGCTGCTTTTGATACAGTTGATCACAGCATCCTGTTACAGAGACTGGAACACTTGGTTGGGATTAAAGGGACAGCACTAGACTGGTTTAGATCATATTGACAAGAAGCACTAGGTAGGACTCGCGTGCAGAGTTTCCACAGTCTTTATTTCTCAAAACCAAAAGCGCCTCTGATGAGGGGTGAAACTAAGACAATGAAACTAACAAAATACACAAAATCCTGACTATGACTAGATGAGCTAGCGATCACGACGACAGACACAACACTAGCACAGGACCGAGGGAGACACCGGTCTATGAGCACACGGGGTAATGGGGAACAGCTGGACACAATCAGGGATCAGCGAGGACAATTGGACAGGTGGAACATCAGGAAGGGCGAGTAGGCTGAAACGAGAGGAGAATGAGTTTCAAAATAAAACAGGAAGTCACAAAACAACATGGAGAAAGGACAAAAAGGGCCAACTTGACCCACGGGTGTGACACATATTTATCTGATAGATACCAGTTTGCTCATGTCCATGGTGTTCCCTCTTCATACAGTACGGTTAGCCATGGAGTCCCTCAAGGTTCTGTACTTGGACCAATCCTCTTCAACTTGTACATGCTTCCCTTAGGGAACATTATTCGGCAGCATGGGATACATTTTCATTGTTATGCTGATGACACACAGCTTTATTTATCCATGAAACCAGAAGAGACAGAGAAGTTAGTGAAGCTCCAGACCTGTCTTAAGGACATACAGTCGTGGATGTCTTCAAATTTCCTCCTCAACCCAGGAAAAACTGAGGTCATGGTGTTTGGTCCTGAACCTCTCAGGGATAGGTTAGATCACATTATCACTCTAGATGGTATCTCCTTAGAACCTAGTCTGTCTGTGAGGAATCTAGGAGTAACTTTTGACCAACACCTCTCCTTTAACTCACACATCAAATTAGTCTGTAGAAGTGCCTTTTTTCACCTGAGGAACATTAGAAAGATCAGGAAGATATTATTGCAGCATGATGCTGAAAAGTTAATTCATACTTTTGTTACTTCCAGGCTGAACTATTGTAATTCTTTACTATCAGGGTGCCCAAACAACTCTTTAAGAAGCCTTCAGGTGATCCAGAATGCTGCAGCCAGAGTTCTGACAGGTATTGACAAAAGAGATCACATAACTCCTGTACTGGCGTCTCTTCATTGGCTGCCCGTTAAATTTAGAATCATTTTTAAAACCCTCCTCTTGACCTACAAGGTCCTCAGAGGCCTAGCTCCATCCTACCTGGAGGAGCTAGTGAAACCTTATCCTTGTAACTAATTCTGTAGTTCCAGTTACTATCATAGACAGACTAATGATCACACTTAGGGGGTCGTCTAATCGTTAGGTTAAGATACTAGTTATGCTGCTATAGGCCGAGGCTGCCGGGGTCCAGAAACAGGATCACCTGACAGGCCTCTGTCACCACACTGGGTCATGGTTTCCTCTCCTCTCCTCTCTATTCTATCCTCTACCTGTCCTCCCTCTCCTCTCCTCCTCTCCTCTCTCTCTACCCATCTGTCCATCATCAGGAAGGTCCCCCCCTACATGAGCCTGGTCCTGCTCAAGGTTTCTTCCTGTTAAAGGGGAGTTTTTCCTTGCCACTGTTGTTTGTCTGGGGTTAGGCCCTGGGATTCTGTAAAGAGCCTTGAAACAATTTTTGATTGTATAAGACGCTATATAAATAAAGATTGATTGATAAAGATTGACATTGAAAAGTCTGGTGGCACTGAGGAGGAGGGTTGGACAGGTTTGTTGAAGATGCTCTGCAGACTGTCCACTGTTGTAAGGAGGGGAGGGTGTGTTGTCACTGTCAATGTCCTCTGTTCCACCATGTCCTCTAGGGATGTTGGCATCCTTGACCTTCACAGCTGAGCACACCCCAACAAAGAACATGGTGCCCTCCACCACAGACTAAGACCTTCGCCTCCTACTGTAAACCTAACACATTTCAAAATTGCATTTTCATATTTTTAAGCTTTCATTTTTACTACAGAAACAATTAGTCACATGTTGTCGCTTCGCATCCGGGGCTGGGCCTCTCTCATTTCTAATATCGACTTGTGTTTAACCTTTGAAGGTGAATCACAATGATGATGAATGATTATCATAGCAGGAGCACCAGAGCGGCTGCTTGATGCCACGAGGAGCTCACAGCTTGAGTGTCTGGTGAGAAAAGACAGTTGAAGCTGTTTCCTTTTTAAAAATAGGCAGTAAAAACGGACCCCAGTTGAATGCAGGAGGTGATGTGATGCTCACATCAGGCTTCAAGAAATACCAAGAGCACTAAAATCCTTTCGTGTGATGACTATGAGGTGATGGAGAGACTCCAATAGAACAGAGCTGAAGAGGAGAGAGGACCTGTGAACCCCGATCTCTCTCTCAACTAAAATGTTTTTCATCATCAGTGGTGCTACTTTGGCTCTCTGAAATACTTCTTAATGTTAATATTTGTCTTACTTTTGATACGTTTGGATTAATTACTCAGATATGGTCATCTTGCAGCGAGATTTTAATTAATGCAGTTTGTGATGCTGTTCATTAATAAATGGCACTTTGATGAAAGGGAAGTTTTGTCCTTTTGTCTCACAACTAAATCAGTACATTCCTGAAGCAGAACATTCAGACCTGAATATAATTGTTGGGTAAGAGATTTAGGCCTTTAGTGGACTTTAAGATGTGACAGATCGGTCCTTTGTGCGCAGATGTTGGCGAGGCTGGATTGTGGAGCACATCTGGCCCAAGTCTGCTCCAGGCATAGTTCGCTATGAATTTGTGCTCCTCCAGTCTCAATCATGGATCATGGTGGTGTCAGCTCCCTCTGGCTGCAGGAGAAGGTCACCACCGTCTGCTTATGGTGATTCACGTCCAGATGCGAAGGGCTGGCCTGGCCATAGTCTAATGTGGGAGAGCAGGTGGGGGTAACCATCTATGTCGTTGAACAACTACCTGGCTGTCTACCATTTTTAATCATTGAAATCACAAACAATGACCAATTTGATTCAAATTAGTCATCTTTATTTAACAAACATGGACCAGTGTGTGCCAACACTAATCCTCCATACATCAACATGTCTGAGTCTGCTCTGTACTAACGGGAAAACAGGTCTGGGTCTGCTCTGCTGTGGAACCCGAGTACTGAAACTAAACCACTCACAGGTTTAACAAAGCCCAACGGTGAGGATTCAGGACTTAGGCAGCGTAACCTGCAGACACATCTACATTTGATGAGATGTTAAAAATAACACAACATTATTGGGGTCCTACAAATGCCTTAAAAACAAACTTTCTTAAACTGCTGAGACACATAAACAACCGAGAGAGCTCAGTGTCCAAGTACTCTCTCAGGAAAGACTGACAAATGTGATTCTGAGAGTGAAATACACAACTCTCCTTTCCATTGTTTTAATCAGATCATGTTTGTGTTGTAATTTTTAGAGGAGAATCATTCAAATGGCACATTGTACAAAAAAAAACAAACTCAAGAGTATTCAAAGAAGAGATCTAATCACAAGTGAACATCCCTTCGTTCAAGGACACTTAACGCTTTCCCCATCACTGTGTGGGCGGATGTCTGTGGCGTGTTGGCGAGGTGTGAGGGGACGACAGTCTCTCTGAGGAGGAGGAGGACATGAGAGCGGACTGGAGGTTGACCGTCTTGTGGAAGAGCTTATTGCTGATGAGGACAACCAGCGAGAAGAGACGCAGCTGGAAGTGGCTGAAAGGACAGCTGATGTCAATGACAGAGTGTGTGTGTGTGTTTGGGGGGGGGTGGTAGAGAGAGTGGGGGGTGAGACAGAGATGGGGGAGAGAGAGAGCAGGGGGTGAGAGATGGAAAGTGTTGACTCACTACAACGTTGTTGGTGTCCTGGCTTCGTTAGCGCTGATGATGAAGAGAGGAAAGAGGATGGAGAACAGGCAGCCACTGAAACAGATCAGAGGTCAGGCCAGGTCAGGTTTTCTATAATAAACCCTGAACATGAACAACGTGTGGGGCTTCAAACAAGGCTTAGAGAGAGGAGAGCTGGAGCTGCGTCACCTGATGATGTAAGACGAGGGCAGCGCTGTCAGCAGGGCCATGGGCAGACCAAAGCCAAAGTAGTACGGCCAGTTCCTCTCGATGTTGGACAGTCGCTGGTGCATCTCGACCCCTGACCACAGACACAGCGTGAGCCAGCCCTCCACCCAAACACATACGCCGCTCGTCCAGCCTCACCGTGGTTGAACCAGCGATACTCGAAGCAGTAGAGCGAGTAGAGCAGGGACATGTGGAGGAGGCTGACCATCTGACCAATGGCATCGATGGGGAACAGGCTGACGATCATACCCTGAACACAACACACAAGGCAGACAGCTCAGACGTCCCCATGCTGGCCCAGTGAGTCGCACAACTGGGCCCTTGAACAACAGAACAAAAAGGTCTGGAGGGTTCTGCCTCTGCAGCTTTGAATGAGGTACAGCTGTAAATAATGTGAAACTCCTCAAACCTCTAGTCCTAAAATATAAAATAAATATGGATGCAAAACTGCTTTCTGGAAATAAGCATTTAATTGAGCATTTAAATCACATAAATAAAACTGCTGTGTGCAGGTCCCAGGAAGGGGCAGCTTAAAGCAGAGCTGGACACAGTAGCACATGAATGAGTCCCAGATGTGTGGAGGGACACATCTGTGTTGTCCACAGACGCGCTGATGAAGGCAGCACACCAACGTAGAACTGACATGAGGTACCTGGATGAGGAACAAGGCCTGGAGGAGGAGGTTGAACAACATGTCTGCGATGATCTTACTGATGCTGGGGAAGGGTTGTGCTTTACACCCAGACACCTCGAAGGCCAAGTCCGCTATATCCTGCAACACACAACACTTGAGCTCAGTCCAGAACACCTTTGATCAGCGGCTCCCAAACATAGACCCGCTGCTAGTTTTGCTTTCACGCTCCTTTGCAGATTTACATCATGTAAATGACACAAACCTCAGCTGTTTCTGAAACAAGGAAAGTACAATTTCTTTTGGTAAACGAAATAAAGTCAAAATGGTGTGGCCCTTTTCATCACCCATCACAAATTGTTATTTTACCAGCCCCCCTCTCGAGGGCACACCCCTGCTTTGGGAACTTTCTAATGACTGATGATATGATATGAGATCAGATGAGACCAGACCTTACCTGGAACCAGATGGCATTGACTATCTTGCTCAGGACAAAGAGGGGGAGGACCCAGAGAGCACTGAAGACAGAAGTCAGGATGAACTCTAACCAAGACCACACACTGCCGTGGAGGGAGGGGTCACCTGTGGAGTAAAACCGTGTTCAGCTCAGCCACATAATCTAGGAAAGAGTCACACGGCCCCCAGCAGCAAACATACCGATGATCTTAGCTGTGAGAGTCTGCAGCATTGGAATAAAGACCCGATAGAAGAGGAACAGACTGAGCTGGAGGGACAACAAACAGCGTTACCAACAGCACTGCTGATCACACACACACTGAGAGTTAGTCAGGACATTTGGTGTAACGTTCCCGCTCTCACCCAGAACACGCCTCCATTCCAGGCGCAGCACTGTAATATCCTGCTCGCGACTCGAGGCTCACTGCAAAAACAGGAAGAAATAGCAGCGTTATTATTGGAAGAAAATCAATTCATTTCACCAGATAATTAAGAGTCAGACAAACTCCAGGTCCTCATCTAAACACCAGCGTGATGGTCTTCTGCAGTTTCAATGTGCCGTTATTGCTACAAGAACGAAGTCACGTTCTTTATCAATACTGAGGAGGCCCTCGCTGGAGGCACTCTTCACTTGGCTCCTCATCCCTGCTATGAGACGGAGGTCAACATGAAGGACGGGTGTTGAGGAGGCTCACACGTCTACGTGTGTTAGTTTGAGGCTCAGCGCTTTACAGGCCTTTCTGCAGCGGTCCCTCACTGGCCTCCAGCAGCCGTGACAAGACGACTTCCACAAGGTGGAGACAGTGTTATCCTCCTCGCCGTTGAACCTACAGCTGAGTTCACTTGAGTTCACCCCCACAATCACAGACATCCTGCTGGAACAGTGTTCTCTATCTTTCACCTTGAACACAACCATTCTGAAATATATGACACATTGATGCAGAAATGCTGTTTTCAAGAATGAATTGCAATAATATGTAACCGTGAAAGTGGTTGTTTTTCTTACACATCAACTTTGCGCTCCTCACTCTGGGCCCTCCGTTGTGCGAGGGCCCCGCTGGACCTCCTCTTGCGCTGCTCTTCCCTTTTCTGTTGGATGCGGGCGTCTAGTTTCGAGATTGTTCCAATTCCCAATATAGAATCCTTGATTCCCTGGGAATCCCAGTGTGAGACAAGCAAACAGACATCTAGAGTGAAACTGTTGAACAATTTGGTGTTGTTCAGAAGCAACAGTCAGGCAGCTGAATAGTAAAGGACGCGCTCTTCTCCTCATTCAAACTACACTGCTGCAGTACTAAACTAATGAGCTGCTGGACGTTGTGAAGTGTTTTTAAATATATAATCACAAAACGTAACAAATAACACGCATGACTCAATTTCATATCATCTATTCAACAGCTGTTGGATGTGACTGCATCCTTTCAGGTGACAGAACTACATAAACTAGTAGTTAGTCACAGCTTGAGTAGCCATGGATCCCCAGAGCAGCCACATGCCTGAGTCCTCTTCCTGGAGCAGTGGCTCAGGACACCACCGTGTTCAGCCTGTTCAGGGAGGCTGTTGTCATCTGGGACTCATTTTGTTGGAAAACTGGTTTTAAAGGGAGGGATCATCCGCTGCTTCCCAATCACACAGGTGATGTTGAGTTCAGGGCTCCCTGTAGCTCCAGCAGCGCTGCAGCCCCAGACCCTGACCCCAGCATCGCCACACTAACTCCACATGAGGGACCGTTGGCGCTGCTCGCCAGGACCCTGCCACACGCACCGGACACCATCTGAGGACTCCAGGACTCCTGTTCCTCAACCATCTCAACCTGCTGACAGCTTCCTTGTGTATGGAGGCTTCCTCTGAGAGGACACCATGCCAACGATGTGAGGTCTGCAGTGGCCTCTATAAGACAACGGGGCCCAAAACACCAACAAGTCTGAATCCTGTGCTTCACTATAGAAATCTGCTACTTAAACACTTGAGTTAGATTTGCTTCAAATATTGTGCCTTTTTCGCTAGAGGATGATTTACAGATCAGCCGACAACGATCATTAATAAAGCAAAAGATATCCCACAGGTGTGAAGCCAAAGAAAGCAGAGGTGGACAGTTAGGAGACTACCCGCTGGTTTGACAGAATGTTGACGTGTCTACTGACCGTCGCCACATTACGAAGGAAGGCCCTGATGCTGTCTGTCATCTCTGGACCAGCAGCAGATCCATCAACTGCAGACAAACGGGGAGCTGGTGGCTGGACGGCCACTTCTCATGGCAGGGAACTTCTCACCATGAAACTGATAAAGACCAGAGCCAAAAAGAGAAAGTGAGAAGGTATATAGTAACTAATCATCTTAACCACTCGTTAGGACAAGTTAGAACAAGGTGTATTAAAGATGAATAAAGGGGCTTTTTGTGTTTCTAAAATATGTATGTCCTGTTTGCTATGTCTTTATTTAAATGTACAATATTACATTCATGAGAAACAGTTCTGTTCCCCAACTTCTGGTTCACTACGATGACGATACTGGAACTGTACTTTTATTGACATTTGCCAGATTGGTGATCAACAACAGCCCAGCTCGTCCTCCTCCACATCCAGCTGCTTCTTCTGTGACCTTTTCGTCCCAAAATGAAACAGAACAACACTTCCAAGTGGCTAAAGCCGTTCGGAACATTGTTGTCATCGATCCCTCAGCATCTGCCACGTTTGGTCTTTTTAACGCGGCAGCAGCATCTTTGGGGTCTTTTTAATGCGGCAGCAGCCTCCATCGATGTCTGTCTGATTTATTCGTCATTAGACGTCTGTAGACGTTTATTCTGATCTTATTTCAGGGTTTTCTGTCTGCAGTGCTGCTAGCTGCTACGATTAAGACTAGAAAACACACACAAAAGATGTTATTTTTCTCAACCTGCTTGGTAGTTTAAAGACAACGCAAACTGCTCTTTGTCTTTTCGTCCTCCTTACCTTATTGGGCAGCTAGAAACATGAGTTGCTTAACTTTAACCACCTTTAAAGTGACCACAGCTCCTCGACGGAAGAGCCCAAGGCCCTGAAAAACAACCTGCGCAACTTCCGGTCTCTAAGAATCTTGGGAAATGTAGTCTTACGCTGACAACGATTTAGAAAAAGGTCACGATTATAATTTTCTTGACAGTGTACACTTTGCATAGTTTTTATTGTACAATGTACACTTTTTATAGTTTTTATTGTATAATGTACACTTTTATAGTTTTATTATGCAGTGTGTGAAGTGTGTGCTTCTGTCACACCACTAAATATGCCTTCAAAAGTTGGCAATCGTTTAATATACATGAGCGTAAAGAAAGTAAATTATAAAACTGCTGCATATTATCCAGGTTGACTTCAGTATTTAATAAACTTCTCAGGTTGTCCCCCCTCCCTGACTGATGAGCCGGACTGGACACACCCTCCAGGCTGCCTCCGCTGGAGCAGGACCGGGAGAAGGACCGGGACCAGGAGCAGGAGCAGGAGCAGGACCGGGACCAGGAGCAGGAGCAGGACCGGGACCAGGAGCAGGAGCAGGACCGGGACTAGGAGAAGGAGCGGGACCAGGACCGGGACCATGAGTGTCCTCCGGAGAAGAAGTAAAAGAAACGCACTGTTCTGCCTCTCCATCCTGGGGTTGATCGCCTGCATATTTTTCAGGTAAATTTGGTCAATTTTGGCTTTAATTTCAGCTGAATCTGAAGGATTTTATGGTGACCCAGATTATACACACCTTGTTACTTAAATGATCGTATAATTGGGTAGTAGTAGTAATAACAACAACAAAACAACAACAACAATAATTTAATACAAAGCATACAAACTCATGAATGATCATGGATGCATATTTCCCTGATTGTGAGATGGAGTCAAATATAAATATCTTATATATTACAACTTATAAATTCATTAAGTAAATGTAATTCCTGAACTGTGTTGAACATAATTTATTTAATAGGTTGATAAACAATGTTTTAAATTAAAGTAAAATAAAGACTATATAGCCACATAAAGCCACTGAAGTGAAACAATTCAAAGGTCCTTTATCGTAGAGAAGTGCTGTACTATATGACTGTGGGACAAATGACATTCTCCTTGTAGTCTTCCACAGAGGCAGCAGAGGATAACCCGCTGGATTGGCCTGACCGCAAACTCAAGCCAGTTCTTCCTGGAGGGACAACCCTTCCAAATTCTTGGGGGATCTGTCCATTACTTCCGTGTGCCCCGGGCCTACTGGAGGGACCGCCTGTTGAAAATGAAGGCCTGTGGTTTCAACACGCTTACTACGTAGGCTCGTTTTACCAATGGTGCGTTTAGTTTCTGCTGACCGCCCGAGTGTTAAGGAACGTGTGGGTCTCTGGCAGGTTTGTGCCCTGGAGTCTGCATCAGCCAGAGAAGGAGCTTTTCAACTTTCACTCCCAGCTGGATGTAGAGTAAGGATCCTTCACGTGTGCGTTTGATTCATCGTTCTCTCATTAGACCACTAAAAACATCAGTCATGAAATGAGACAGGCCTGTTTCTACTCCTGACATCACACCTGCTCCAGGGTGCTCTGGGAGTACTTTCTGGTTGCCACCTTTGCTCTGTTGCTAAGGAGAAACACAAAGACACAGAGGTCCCACCTGACAACAGCAGCGTGTCACACACACACACACACTGTACAGCTCGTCACTCACACACACACCAGCCTGCTGGCTATGAAGCACATTTCTGTTCTTTTTGGGTGGGTGGCAGAGAGAATTTCAGACTGATGATTCTGCATGATTCTAATGTTGTTGATCACCTTTCCCATCAGGGCCTACATAAATCTAGCTGCTGAATTAGGCTTGTGGGTCATTTTACGTCCTGGGCCTTATGTTTCCTCTGAGCTTGACCTAGGAGGGCTACCAAGGTACTGCTTATATATGACCATATATGAGTGTGTGTGTGTGTGTGTGTGTGTGTGTTAATTTTTGCTTGTAGAAGAATGTCTATGTAGAAACAGACCCCGTGGACCTGAGTTTAGTGGCCCACAGCTTGGTGAGGGGAGATGCGCTGGTGTGTGAGCCTTTGTCCATATCCGCTGGGCTGACTGTGACTCTTTTGTTCATATATATGTGGGACTTCCTTCATAACGGAGCGTCTTGTTTTCTGTCTGCAGCTGGCTCCTCAGTGACAGCCACATGAAACTGAGGACCACATACCCAGGGTTTACTCAGGCTGTCAATATGTATTTTGACAAACTTATACCAAAAGTGGTTCCACTTCAGGTGAAATATTGACCACAAACAGCATTCATTGTGAAACAGCCATTATTATTATTAAAATAGAAGTGTGTGCTTTTTTTATTTTAGTTTAAAAATGGAGGTCCCATTGTTGCAATGCAGGTGGAAAATGAGTATGGCTCTTTTGCAAAGGATAAAAGTTACATGCTTTTCATCAAAGAGGTAATATGATTGTGGGTATTTTTTAAGTTAAACCTCCACAGACATGAACATCTAAAGTCACATACAAAAATATGTAGAATGAAATTCTGTTTTTGAAAGGCTTTAAAGTCCCGTGGGATCAACGAGCTCTTACTCACCTCAGACAGCCACAGCAATTTAAAGTGGGGAGGTGTTGCTGGAGGTATGTAGGCATTATTATTACAACAGTACAGACATCAGCATACACATGAGCACACTCACCACATACTCTCCCTTAGCCATTAGATCAGTGAAGCTGCAAAAACTACATCAAAGAGACATCCAGGACCTAAATGTTCTGCAGGTATGCAAATATCTCACTAACACATCAATTACGTATGGTTGTAAATGATTTCACTGTAAATTGTTGTTAGCCCAACAGCCCCACTATGGTGATGGATTTCTGGACTGGTTGGTATGATGTGTGGGGTGAGCTTCATCATGTGCTTCCCCCTGAGGGTAAGGAGCGTCTCCCAAATTTAATGGGACCTAAGTAGGTTAAGGGATTTCACTCATTATTTAAGTGTGATGTTGAAAACAATTAAAACATATAGAGAAAGAGTAAAAGTAACAAGTAATGAAATAGACATTTTAATAGACTCGATATGTTAATACATACAGTATGAACATGTTTGACACAGGTTCCTCCAGCCAAGGTTTTTGGAAAAGTGCAAAATAATTGATTTTGGTTCTCAAGCACAAGGTCAAGTCAAAATACTGCTGGTTGATCTCACCATATGTTTTTAAAATGTATTTTCCTACTAGTTTGCTTATTGCATGATGTTCTCAATACCAACAATGTCAATGCCAATCTAAATGGAAAAACATGAAGTAACTGAAAGACAGTGTAGCTACCAAAAAGCTAGAAGTTGCTTTAATGTTTTGGATGCATTGTGTTTGTGTTCTTGTGAAAATGAGACATATGTTTAAAACATGCATTTATTTAATGTGCATACATGTAACTGACAGATATGGTGTCTACAGTGAGAGAGATTGTGAGACAAGGCATGTCTGTCAATCTTTACATGTTCCATGGAGGCTCTAGTTTTGGGTTTATGACTGGAGCACTTGGAGAGCCTTCATATAAGGCACTTGTACCCAGTTATGGTGGGTTCCTTTTGTCCTACACTATCTGAAATATTGATTAAGTATTTATGAACTGGTTTTCTACATATAAATACCCAGCAGAGGGTAGCAGATGATAATCTATTGTTTGTGGTTTCAGATTTTGACGCTCCTTTGTCTGAAGCTGGGGAGTACACTGCAAAGTATCACCTTCTTAGGGATTTACTATCTCGAATTAACAGTATGTGGAATAGTTTTAACTAAAGTCATGTGTATCCAATCCACTTCTATTAACTGTATTTTCTGTCCATCAAAGAAGGAGGCGATAGTCTCCTTGACCTACCAGCTCTACATTACAGGGAATCATATGAACCAGCCATCATGTACCAGCACTTGTCTTTATGGGATGCTTTGAGCTTCACTGATGGAGTATGTTTTATATAAAATTATATATTTTCTCAATATGTAATGAGGAAAAATAAGTTTGTCAGAAAATCTTTTGTTGTTTTTGTTTCATTTTACATAGCCATTCAAGTCAGCCAAGCCAGTTAATATGGAGAATCTGCCTGTGAACAACAACAATGGACAGGCCTATGGATATACACTGTATGAGACTACAATCACGAGTGGAGGCTCACTGAAATCAGGAGACAGTGTCCGGGACCGTGCTCTAGTAAGTCTTGACTGTCAGTAGTGATGAGCTTGTCCTTTTTTACCCAGTTTTGAAACCATCTAAAAGCATTAAAAGCCCCTCCTGCATTTTTTTAGAGTAGTGGGATTAAAGACAATGAAAATCAAAGACAAAAACAACAATATGAAAGAAACAGAAGAAATGACAAATATCAAAACAGAAATACAAAAGAAAAAGTGACCAGCAAAGGAAGAGTAACAAATAACATGTTTCCACCACAAAGAACCTGGTGTTACTTTGTTGCTGCTGCGCTTTTTCACAGGCCAAGAGCTGAGTGGACCAGTCAGACAGTTTATAGACTACATACGTAGAAACATAATGCAGGGATAATGTGTAAACACAGTTAGTGAGCTGAGGAGAGCAGACCCAAGTTTGTGAGGCAAAAATTAGCTTTTTCATTTCAAATGTGTACATTCAGTCAGAAGTAAAACAAAAAGACATAAATAGAGAAAAGAAAGAACAAAAACAAAGAAACTCCACTTTAGCTTAACATCTTCTCCCCAATGTGGACAAGAAGCCTATCTACTGTAACACAGAGCTCACAGTACAATCAATCAATCAATCAATCAATCAATCAGTCTTTATTTATACAGTGTCTTATACAATCAAAATTGTTTCAAGGCTCTTTCCAGAACCCCAGGGCCTAACCCCAGACAAGCAACAGTGGCAAGGAAAAACTCCCCTTTAATAGGAAGAAACCTTGAGCAGGACCAGGCTCATGCAGGGGGACCTTCCTGCTGATGGACAGATGGGGAGAGAGAGAGGAGATGAGACGAGACGAGACGAGACAAGGCGAGAGGAGAGGAGAGGAGAGGAGAGGAGAGGAGAGGAGAGGAGAGGGAGAGGAGAGGGACGATTAGAAGACCCCCTAAGTATGATCATTAGTCTATCTATGATAGTAACTGGAACTACAGAATTAGTTACAATAAGCTTTATCAAAGAGGTAGGTTTTAAGTCTGGTCTTAAAAGTAGAGGTGGAGTCAGCCTCCAGAACCTGGACAGGGAGCTGGTTCCATAGCAGGGGGGCCTGGTAGCTAAATGCTCGGCCCCCCAATCTACTCCCAAAGACTCTGGGAACCACAAGTAGACCAGCGTTCTGAGAGCAGAGCGGTCTATTGGGCTGATAAGGTATCACTAGCTCCTCCAGGTAGGATGGAGCTAGGCCTCTGAGGACCTTGTACGTCAAGAGGAGGTTTTTAAAAATGATTCTGAATTTAACGGGCAGCCAATGAAGAGACGCCAGTACAGGAGTTATGTGATCTCTTTTGTCAATACCTGTCAGAACTCTGGCTGCAGCATTTTGGATCAACTGAAGGCTTCTTAAAGAGTTGTTTGGGCACCCTGATAGTAGAGAATTACAATAGTCCAGCCTGGAAGTAACAAAAGCATTAATTAACTTTTCAGCATCATGCTGCAATAATATCTTCCTGATCTTTGTGATGTTCCTCATGAAAAAAGGCACTTCTACAGACTAATTTGATGTGTGAGTTAAAGGAGAGGTGTTGGTCAAAAGTTACTCCTAGATTCCTCACAGAGAGACTAGGTTCTAAGGAGATACCATCTGGTGTGATAATGTGATCTAACCTATCCCTGAGAGGTTCAGGACCAAACACCATGACCTCAGTTTTTCCTGGGTTAAGAAGGAGGAAATTTGAAGACATCCAGGTCCTCTGGTTTCATGGATAAATAAAGCTCAGTGTCATCAGCATAACAATGACAATTTATTCCAAAAAATACAACTAAACAATCCCTTAATGAAACAGTAGCAAATCAAAATTACTGTTCGCTGGCTGAACCAGAAGCTGGACGTGAGTGGGTTCCGGTCACGTGAGTTCCCGCGGTTCGTTTGACTGTACTGTGCACGGTTTGTTGGTTTCACTCTAGTTTCACTGTAGTCTCACTCTAATTTCACTCTAATTAAAGAAAAAAAATAATCCACTACACTTAAGTTTGAATACCTGGGACATTCCAGTCTCCTGATAACAACAGTGAGAAATAACACTTATTAAACACAGGCCTCCGCTGATCATTAGCAGTACTAGCATTAGCAGTACTAGCACTAGCATGGCCTCACTGTCTGTCTCACCCGGTGTCTTTGCCTGCTCAGCGTGCGGGATGTTTAGCTACTCCTCTGCCTCCTTTAGTGAAGGGGACAAGTGCAGAAAGTGTAGTGTTTTAATGACTCTGGAGGCGAGGCTTAGTGAGCTTGAGACGCGGTTCCGTAGCTTGGAGTTGTCGGGAGAAGCTAGCTGCTGCGGAGCCGCCTAGCATAGCTACAGCTAGCGGTGCCCCGGCAGCAGCCGAGCAGCCGGCTAGCCAGGGCAGCTGGGTGACGGTTCGAAGGAAGCGTAGCCCAAACCAAAGGCCCACGGTGCACCACCAAACGCTTCCCGTGGCTAATCGTTTTTCCCCACTCAGCGACACACCCGCTGAAAAACCGACCCTGGTCATTGGCGACTCAGTCCTGCGCTACGTGAAGCCGACCCCCGAGACCATAGTCAAGTGTATCCCGGGGGCCAGAGCGGGCGACATTGAAGCCAATTTAAAGCTGCTGGCGAAAAGTAAACGTAAATACAGTAAAGTTATTATTCACGTCGGGGCAAACGACACCCGGCTTCGCCAGTCGGAAGTCACCAAAATTAACATAGAGTCGGTGTGCAAGTACGCAAAAAAGATGTCGGACTCTGTAGCATTCTCTGGTCCCCTTCCCAATCTGGCCAGCGATGAAATGTATAGCCGCATGTCGTCGCTTCATTGCTGGTTGTCACGGTGGTGCCCCCAAAACCAGGTGTCCTTTATAGATAATTGGAAGAGTTTTTGGGGAAAACCTGGTCTGATTAGGAGAGACTGTGTTCATCCCACACGGGATGGTGCCTCTGTCATTTCTAGCAACTTGGCTGATTTTATTAGACCCAAAGTGACCTGACAAACCAGGGTCCAGACCAGGATGCAGAGTTGTAGTCTTACACACCTCTCTGCTGCTTCCATAGAGCCCTCATCCACCAATAATAACATAGTTAATATCATAGAGGTGGTCTCTGTTCCACGGTTAAAAGTTCATCAAGCACACAGCAGGGGAGCGGTCAATCACCATAATCTTATTAAAATTAATACCAAAGCACAAGTTGGAGAAACCAACATCACAATTAAATGTGGACTGTTAAATATCAGATCTCTTTTGTGTAAATCCCTGTTAGTGCACGACCTGATAGCAGATCATCACAATGATTTATTTTGCCTCACTGAGACCTGGCTTCAGGAGGAGTATGTTAGCTTAAACGAATCTACTCCTCCTACCCATCTTAATTATCATATTCCTCGTGTTACAATATGTTGTTGTATATCAGCCCCCTGCTGGGCCACATTCAGAGTTCCTATCTGAGTTCTCTGATTTCTTATCCGACTTGGTCCTTAGAGCAGACAAAGTCATTATCATTGGAGACTTTAACATCCACGTAGACATTGTAAATGATAGCTTTAGAAATGGCTTCATTTCATGACTTGAGTCAATTGGTTTCCTCCAGCAGATAAACCAACCAACTCATACCTTCAACCACACCCTAGATCTAGTTCTGACTTATGGTGTTGAGGTAGAACATGTGTCAGTGTTTCCTCAGAACCCATTCCTGTCAGACCATTCTTTAATCCCTTTCACATTTATGATTAAGGATTGTTCTATGCTCAGAACAAAGTCTTACTATAGCAGATGTCTTTCAGATAATGCTGTAGCTAAGTTTAAGGAAGTGATCCCTGTGCTAATCCCAGGACTACCGTGTGTTTCCCCAGGGATCATTCACTATGATCTTAGCCCTGCAGAGGTTGACTCTATTGTTGAAGGTGCAGCAGCCTCACTGAGAATCATGCTTGATTCTATTGCCCCTCTGAAAAAGAAAATAGTAAATCAGAGGAGGTGTTCCCCCTGGTATAATTCACATATCAGGACCCTCAAGCAGAAAGTGCGAAGACTGGAAAGGAAGTGGCATTCCTGTAAAATAGACAGCTATCATGTAGCCTGGAAAGACTGTCTATTAGTTTACAAAAAGGCCTTTCGCAAGGCTAGAACAGCTTATTTTTCTTCTTTAATCGAGGAAAATAAGAGCAACCCCAGGTTCCTTTTCAGCACTGTGGCCAAATTAACTCAGAGTCACAGTACTTTAGACCCACATATCCCTTCCTCCCTTACTGGTGAAGACTTCATGAGCTTCTTCACTCATAAAGTTCTAGCTATCAGAGAGAAAACTAAGCAGGCCATCCCAACATCTGGACCATCACCAGATGTGCTGACCGTGGGAACATACAGGTTCTCCAACGAGCCCTTAAACTCCTTCAGCCCTATATATTTTTCTGAGCAGTCTTTGCTAATTCAGAAATCCAAGACCACCACGTGTCTTTTAGATCCCATCCCAACACACCTGTTGAAGGATGTTCTACCATTGATAGGCAGTCCTTTCCTGGACCAGATCAATGGTTCCTTAGTAACAGGTTATGTACCCCGGTCCTACAAGGTGGCAGTGATTAAGCCGTTGCTTAAAAAACCCTCACTGGATCCTGACGTATTAGCAAATTACAGGCCGATATCCAACCTTCCTTTCATTTCTAAAATTCTTGAGAAGGTGGTGGTGACTCAGTTACTGGAGCACCTGCAGAGGAACAGTCTGTTTGAGATGTTTCAGTCAGGCTGTAGAGCTCACCACAGCACAGAAACAGCACTTCTTAAAGTTACCAATGATCTTCTCATAGCTTCAGATCATGGACTGGTCTTTCTGCTGGTTCTGCTGGACCTCAGTGCTGTTTCTGATACAGTTGATCACAGCATCCTGTTACAGAGACTGGAACATGTGGTTGGGATTAAAGGGACAGCACTAGACTGGTTTAGATCATATTTATCTGATAGATACCAGTTTGCTCATGTCCATGGTGTTCTCTCTTCATACAGTAGGGTTAGCCACGGAGTCCCTCAAGGTTCTGTACTTGGACCAATCCTTTTCAACTTGTACATGCTTCCCTTAGGGAACATTATTCGGCAGCATGGGATACATTTTCATTGTTATGCTGATGACACCCACCTTTATTTATCCATGAAACCAGAGGAGACAGAGAAGTTAGTGAAGCTCCAGACCTGTCTTAAGGACATACAGTCCTGGATGTCTTCAAATTTCCTCCTCCTTAACCCAGGAAAAACTGAGGTCATGGTGTTTGGTCCTGAACCTCTCAGGGATAGGTTAGATCACATTATCACACCAGATGGTATCTCCTTAGAACCTAGTCTCTCTGTGAGGAATCTAGGAGTAACTTTTGATCAAAACCTCTCCTTTAACTCACACATCAAATTATTCTCTAGAAGTGCCTTTTTTTCATCTGAGGAACATCAGAAAAATCAGAAAGCTACTTATGTGGCATAAAAAGTTAATTCATACTTTTGTTACTTCCGGGCGGGACTATTGTAATTCTTTACTATCAGGGTGCCCAAACAACTCTTTAAGAAGCCTTCAGCTGATCCAAAATGCTGCAGCCAGAGTTCTGACAGGTATTGACAAAAGAGATCACATAACTCCTGTACTGGCGTCTCTTCATTGGCTGCCCGTTAAATTCAGAATAATTTTTAAAACCCTCCTCTTGACCTACAAGGTCCTCAGAGGCCTAGCTCCATCCTACCTGGAGGAGCTAGTGATACCTTATCAGCCCACTAGACTGCTCCGCTCTCAGAACGCTGGTCTACTTGTGGTTCCCAGAGTCTTTGGGAGTAGACTGGGGGGCCGAGCATTTAGCTACCAGGCCCCCCTGCTATGGAACCAGCTCCCTGTCCTGGTACGGGAGGCTGACTCCACCTCTACTTTTAAGACCAGACTTAAAACCTACCTCTTTGATAAAGCTTATTGTAACTAATTCTGTAGTTCCAGTTACTATCATAGACAGACAAATTATCATACTTAGGGGGTCTTCTAATCGTTAGGTTAAGATACTAGTTATGCTGCTATAGGCCAAGGCTGCCGGGGTCCAGAAACATGATCACCTGACAGGCCTCTGTCACCACACTGGGTCATGGTTTCCTCTCCTCTCCTCTCCTTTCCTCCTCCTCATCAAGCAGACTAATTATGCAGATTCCTGTGTAGTTTTTCTGCCCCCCCCCCCCCCCATTTATTTATTTACAGGTATCGCTGCCTTCGGAGCTGCATGATGACCTCTGGCCCGCTGACCTGTTGTATAGTGTATTTTTGTATTTTTGTGTGTGTTTCTGTGCTCTGTGCCGTGCCTCTCCTCTCCTCTCCTCTCGTCTCCTTCTTCTCCTCTCTTTCTCCTTCTGTTTCTCCTCTCCCTCTCCTCTCTTCTCTCTTTACCCAGCCGGCCATCAGCAGGAAGGTCCCCCTACATGAGCCTGGTCCTGATCAAGGTTTCTTCCTGTTAGAGGGGAGTTTTTCCTTGCCACTGTTGCTTGTCTGGGGTTAGGCCCTGGGATTCTGTAAAGCGCCTTGAAACTATTTTCATTGTATAAGACGCTATATAAATAAAGATTGATTGATTGATTGTTCACGAGGAACAAACAAACTACAACAACAAAGGATCATTCACTAGTAGGAAGAACTACAACCAAAAAAACACTGTGTCTAAGTGAGACTAGTCAGAGAAAAGAAAGGCAGACAACATATCAAAGAAATTCATGACCTGACTTAACTGTAACTTAGACTTGGACATCAATTCTCTGCCTGGACCAGACAAGATTAACTGGCACAGGACAAAGAGAGGACACGGACTATATCCACACATAGGGTAATAGGGAACAGGTGGAAACAATCAGGGCAAAGCAGACCAATGGGAAAGACAAAAGGAAGGGACAAGTTACGTGGAACGAGAGGAGTGTAAGAATTCCCAAATAAAACAGGAAACCACATGACTGGACACAAGACAATGTAACTTAACATAACTTCCTGGACATGACACTTGGTTCCTCAGAGGCAAAGTGATTGAACCCTTCTCTACTGAAAATACTCCCAATCTTGTGCACCACCTTTGGTTTGAGGTAGGGAGTCTGTGAGCTGATCCCCTGGTAGGCAGGTGGACTGGTCAGATGGGGCAGCGCACCTGAGAAAATGCTGGGAGACCTGCAGCAGCCATGCAGACTTGGTGCCACCCTCTATGTAGAAAACAGTCAAGGTGAAGGCACCACTGTTACACCCTGAGTTTCCAGTGATGGTGCCACTTGGCATCCAAGTTGAAGCCATTCAGCCACCTCTGTAGGGGGCACAATGACAGTAGACCCAGCTGGACCACAGCAGTCATGTACATCAGCTTGCCTAAATGTTGCAGGAAAGTGATGTATGGCACCAATCTTTTCCCCTGGAAGAGTGCACAGAGAAAATGAGTGCCATCCACTCAGTGATGTGAAGACGTTAAATGTTATCCCAAAAAAGGTTTTCTTCAGGAAGGAGTTCAGGTCATGAGCAGGGAGACTGGACATCCTGGAAAACCTGTGCCTGTGATAGTGCACACATTAGCCAGTCGTACCGGTATGGAAACACCTTCATGCCCTATGACTGTAACGGTGTGAGAACAGCCTTCACACATCGAGTGAAGACGCTTGGGGAGAGAGAGCCCAAAAGGGAGCACCTGCCAGTAATGGCCTAAAGGACTCAATCTCTGGCCCTCCAGCCCCTGGGACCTGAGGCAGAGCCTAAAGCCTGGGATTGCCTGGGTGGTAGGCAGGCTGAGGTGTGAAAATTTGCTGATCTTTGTGAACTAGAGGTCATGGGTCACTAGAGATCATAACTCTTCATGGGGTGAAACTATGCTGGAGGACAGGAATAGGAAGCAGTCGAGGTCTGCTCAAGTGAGTGCCTAAACTATAGCTGAACCAAAAAGCTTCCCTGGTTCCACAATTTGGAGAATCCTCCTAGATGCCTCTGTCAGGGGGGACTGTGTAAACCACATCTGGTGGCACGCCTGTACCAGGTACGTTATTCCCCCAAGCTCTCTCATCATGAGAGACAAAAGCTGTAAAGCTTCATCGCTAAAGCCTCCTGTCTTCTTGTAGGGATGCAGTGAGAATGAATACAAGATGAGTCAAGGGGTTTCCAATAAAAAAAATCACGAGCAGGTTGTCAGTTACCTTGATATTTTGAGAGAGTTACAACAAGCATCCACCGTATCTTTTGGACCGGACCATACACACTGGGTTATAAGGCGCATTAAGCGAACCAAAACAGTCAGATAACTCACTTTATTTTGGGGTGTCAGGGACCAGATGAGAACTCAAGTGCGACACAAGTGTTCAGTTTAACACCGCTTTATTGTCAGGGTTGTACAGGGAGACAGAACTGGACTCGCGGGGAAGTGGGATCTGGGCGAATCCATCCGAGGGTGAAGTCAGGGGCAGAAGGCAGTCGGTTTTACCGGGGAGCAGAAACAACAGGCAGGTCAGGGACAGGCAGGGTAAAATCGGGGCAGACAGGCAGGCAGGAAAATGCTGGAGAGTCATGAACGTACAGAGGACAATCTGGCTGAGAAGTGGCATAGGGCCAGGATCTAAATAGGACCCTGTGATCGTCCTGATCGGTCCCAGGTGCGCGGTGCGAAGGAGGACCCAAGGGCTGTGACAGAACCCCCCCTCAGGGGATGGCTCCTGACGTCCCCATGAGATATCTAGGGCCGCCCCACCATGGGGAGGGTGGGTGGGGGGGGTCAGTACTCCTGTGATCCTAATGACCCCAGATCGCTACCCCCGTTCTCCACCCCCGCATTCTGCTCAAGCCTCTGAGGTCTGGAGTGGCCTGCGCTCCTGGTCCTGGTCTGGGATGGCTGATCCGGGTGTTGGGCATGGAAGTCCCGAATTAGTTTTTGGCCGAGGATGTGCTGAGCCGGCACCCAAACCCTTTCCTTGGGACCATAACCTTCCCAGTCCACCAGGTATTGGAGGCCCCTGTCATGGGGTTGGGAGCGCAGGAGACGACGGACTGTGTATGCTGGGCCCCCATCCACTAGCCGCGGGGGAGGTGGAGCCAGGTGATCTGGGACCAGGGGGAGACATGAAAGGTGGGGTGAATGCACATAGACCGGGGGAGTTGAGTCTTCAGGATGGTGAATGGACCCATGAACTGCGGGGCCAACTTCCGAGATTCTACCCAAAACTTATCTCTGTACAGCCATACTTTGAATTCACTATTGCTAGATCATGTAGAAGTGGAAGTGTACTGCTTTGAAATGATAGGTTACAGATGTACATTAATGGTTTTACAATCCCCTCCAACACTCTCTTCACAATAGTCCTGTCAATGTCATCACAGTCTTGAGGTGTGCTATTTGTACATTTAGGAGCAATATTTATAATTTCTTTCTCATGCACTGCTGTGAGGAACATTTAACTCAGATTTCGGTCTATCAAACTGTCACACTGCTTGTTACTAGCTCTGGATTTTGTTCTGCCAGATCAGGTCCAATACTTACAAAGAATTCATTAAAGTTGTTCACCACTTCATTCATACCATGCCTCTCAATGTTATTGATAATAAAATACTTAGGATAATTTTATTTTTTGGAGCCTTTTTTAATTACAGTGTTCATTATATTCCATATTTTTTTACATTATTTTATTAGCATCTAATAGTTTATTGTAGTGTTCTTTTCTAGCAGATCTTATTATAATCTTCTAATATCTAGATGGTTTGCCTCACAGATGCACAGTATTGCAGCTGTTTTACAACAATTTTTGAATTGCTATTTAACAATTGCATTTCTTTTCTTGTAGGTGTTTGTAGACAGAAGCTACATTGGCCTTTTCAAGCACAAAAGGCTGGAACTTGCAGTTCCTGGTGGTAAGGTACAGGACTAAGTTCAGACATTTAAGTCACGTGTTGCATCTGCACCATTCACAATTTTCTATCAAAACTTTTAAATTTCTATAGGGACATCGTACCTTAAGTTTATTGGTGGAAAATTGTGGACGTGTTCACCAGGGTAGGGGCCTCGACAAACAGCATAAAGGTGATTGATGGACTAAATTGCTGTGGTGTGATGTAACTACTCTTTAATTTGTGGAGTACTCAATCACTACTGTGCAATCCAATTTTGCTTCTGTGATTTTTCAGGTCTTATAGGTGAAATTTTATTAAACAATATCCCCTTGCGGGATTTCACAATATATAGCCTGGAAATGAAACCCAGCTTTATCGACAGGTTTGTGTATTGTGTGTTTGTGTGTTTATTGTGATTATCATTTCTTATTTGTTTTTTGTTTCTATGCTGTAATGATGAGGATCTCTATTATTAGTCTTTATCAGGCACCATGGAAAACTGTCTCTGAAAGTCCCAGATTTCCTGGGTTCTTCATGGGAAAGATCTTTGTATATGGTTATCCAAGTGACACCTTTGTGAAACTGCCAGTGAGTGAAACATATTATTTTAGGATTTATATATATTTTTTTGAGTTGAAGGAAATATAAATGTTTTTTTGGATCCACAGGCTTGGGAGAAAGGTGTTGTGTTCATCAATGGGTTGAATCTTGGTCGTTACTGGTCAATTGGCCCCCAGCAAACACTCTACCTGCCCGGTCCTTTTCTAAACAGTGGAATCAACCAGGTGCTGATTGTTTATGATTTAGACATGCTGATTTAGATTTAGATACACTTAAGTTGAAAATATGCTTTGGTATGTAGCCTTTCCACTACATGCTCACTGTACAGTTGTATTTTATTTACAATGACATTCATGTAGTTATTTCTTTGCTAATATAGAACCTGAAGATATTTGGTAATGGTTTCAGTCACTTCACACACTAAACACATTTAAAGACTGCTCATGTAGGTCTAAACCTGGTACATTTTTCGTGCCTTTACTAAACTGATAAAAAAACAAAAGTATTTTCAAGTTTCAAGTTTCAAAAGTACAGTGGTCCCTTGCTGTAATGCGGTTTGCCTATTTCGGTCTCGCTATTTTGCGGGTTTTTTTAAGTATCTCTTCTGGCTTGAATAAACCCATAATGTCTATGAAATTAACTGCAGGGGAAAAGACACCTGCAGTCGCACCCAAAGGTCAGAGGGAGAGGTTTGAACTTTGAGAGTATTTAAATAAGAGAGAAGTGTGAGAAATTGTTAATGTCTGTGAGAAAAGTGTATAAAAGTTTGTGGTTAGGGGTTTTAAGGCCTTAAAACATGTAAAATAATTGTAAAAAATACAGCTGTTTACTTCACGGATTTCGTCTATTGCGGGTTATTTCTGGAACGTATCCAATGCAATAAACGAGGGTACACTGTGTAGTCCATTTGCGTTAACCCATAAATTATTTATTGAAGGATTCCAGTTCTGACATTGTGAATACACCAATTGAACCACTAATTGAAGAAATATATCTTGGAGGTCACTGCGCTAATGTTAAAGATCTTGTGTCCTTTTCTTTTCTCTCTTCTTCTTGAGGGTTGATTGGTTTAATTACAAAACGATGAAAATGATCCAAATGGTCATGTAAATAACCACAGGAGGAGTGGGGGTAAAATTGAACCTTATCATTTTGGCTAATATTAATGTGATTGCCTGGAACCTGGTTTGTTATGTTTTTAGAGACTGTCAGTGTTCAGGAGGCAGACAGATGATAACGATTTGAGACAAAAATGAAATCAGGCTGAAACCATACAGGATTGCGTAATTCATTGTTAAAGAGCAAGTACCTGCATGGGCACTGCTGAACACGAAAATCTTGAAATCCATTCTGATAGTAGAGCTTTCCCTCTACATTCTCCACTGGCTGCTTGTCAGTCAATGAAGCCATCGATTAAAACCAGCTGCAATGCTGCTTCGAGGCAGCAGGGTTCCACCCAGGGAATACTACTGATGGCTGTGGCCTTCGGCCTAGGGTGGCCAAGAGGGCGGCCAAGACTTGACAGGAGGTGGCCATAGCCTTACCGTATACCTGAAAACACTGAAAATCAAAAATTTAACAGGGATCCTTTGGTTCCTCTGCTTCAAAATATTAAATATTAATTTTCTTTTCAACCCCCCCAGCCATATTTTTATAACTCTTTACAGTTTGTACTTCCATACCACGCATGACACTCACAAGGTTTCCTAAAATATATAGTTGCTTTTGTGATCTTTGTCATTGACAGGCTATTGTACAAAGCCAGTCAACCTTGTTTTCCATCTAAACTTTTGCTGTCACGGCCTTGTAAGAAATGATTTTGATGAACACCAATAGAAGATGTTCTTAAATGTCAGCATGTAGAGTAATATAATAAACAGAAAATGTGCATTTTAAATATTATGTACACAATCAACTAACATCCACTCAATCAATCAATACATGCTTCAAATATGAATGATCTTGCATTTGTATGTATTCATATTATATTTCTCTTCCTATCTGAAGGTTATTGTGTTTGAAGAGCAAGAGGGAGACTACAAGGTCTACTTTGAGGACACACCTGATCTTGGCATGGCTGCTGATCTCTAAGGAGGACTCTTCAGTCTCACAGCTCTTTTTCTGTAAAAATAGCTATGTGAAATTTTTAACACAAAATTGAATTAGAGGATGAAACAAACCGAATGAAATCAAAGATAAATAGAGCTGTTGCAGCAGTTTTTCCCAACCAAATGTACTGTGAGAATTTATTCGATGTGCCATGGAAAATTACCCAATTTCACCTGATTACAAGTCGGGGTGAGTATGTGCAGATATGTTCCCCTTCTACAAATCAATTTGTGGTGTCATACATGTCCTTGTACAATAAATACTGGTAAAAAGGCTTTATTATATTTCAATAAATCTACTTTTTGGAACATTTTGATTTGGTGGTGTGCTGTGTGCGCTGGCTCAAAAAGTTTGGGAAACACTGCATTACAGTGCTGTACATATTCCACAAAATACAAAGTGAAATAAAAAGAATACATGAACACTAAAGGTTTGATTGTATAAAAATGTGTGCAAACTTGACGTTACTTTAAAAAATGTGTGTAAGCTGTTCTAACGGTGTGCACTGAGGACTATCTTTTTTTGTCTTTGTCTTTGTTGTCCCAGCTGTCCCCCAGACTGCCACCATCTTGGCCTCCTTTATTTCCCAGGGGCCCCAGCTGCAGCCAATCCTGGAGCTGGAAGATCTGCCTGCCAATCAGGGTGATGCCGCAGCACGTCCTCATTTGAATACCTGATTGGCACGGGAGGAAAACACAGGGCACAGACAACAGACAGCAGTGCACAAACAAAAACACACACATGTAACAGGTGCTTTTATAAGGGTTACCTTGGTGAGGGGTTTACTGTCTCAGTTGGAGATGATCTGACCTTCCTTTTATCTCTAAAGTTCTTGAGAAGGTGGTATAACTCAGCTACTGGACCTCCTGCAGAGGAACAGTCTGTTTGAGATGTTTCAGTCAGGCTTTAGATCACTACAACACAGAAACAGCCCTTCTTAAAGTTACCAATGATCTTCTCACAGCTTCAATGGACTGGTTTCTACTGGTTCTACTGGACCACAGTGCTGCTTTTGATACAGTTGATCAGAGCACTCTTAGACATAGACTGGAACATGCCACTGGGACAGCAATGACTGGTTTAGATCATATTTATCAGGTAGATACCAGTTTACTCTAATTCAGTCATTCCCAAACTGGGGTGGCGCGAACTGCAGGGGGGCGTCAAAGGATCTTCTACTACACTCCAGTCCAGCTGCTAAGAAACCGTAGAAGAAGAAGAAGAGGAAGTAGAGTAAAAAGCAAAGACGGATAGGTTTATGAAAGCCGCAAAGTGAAAATCAGTTGGTAATTCAAATGTAACAGGTGATGCAACTGCCACAACAAAGCAAAGGAAAAAGGTAAAAGTAAGAAAATATGAGGAGGGATATCTGTCCCTAGGCTCTACAAGCACTATGGTCAACCAAGAAGAAGTGTGGCAGTGTCTAAAATACTGGTGGCAGACAGTTTAAAGCCCAATAAAATGAGAAGACACTTGGAAACCCACCACCATGTGAACAAGCACCTTGATTTTTTTAAAAAGGAACTGGAAAATTTGTGCTCAGCAGAGTCACTTTGTCCAAAGTGCATCACAACTCACTTCTTACAAGGTAACCATCAGCCGCCCAGAGGAAACAGGCGCACAGCGGAGTTACTACTACTACTGAATGAATACTAGAATTCAATTTTAAGTTTGTTAATATTGCTATTTTTCAGCATAACAAACAATGAAAACTGTGAAATTTAAAGGTGAATTGATATGTACATATTTTAGAAAGAAAACATCTTTATATAGCGTTTATATATTACTCACTTTATTCAAAACAAAGAAGGTGTGGTGAGGGGTGGGGGGCTTAAAATGTTCTTATATCATCAAAGGGGGCTTGAGAAAAAAGTGTGGGAACCACTGCTCTAGTTCATGATGTTTCCTCTTCATATTCTAGGGTTACTCATGGAGTTCCACAAGGTTGGACTGCTCCTTTTCACCTTGTCCATGCTTCCTTTAGGAAACATTATTCAGCAGCGGGGGGGCGGCACGGTGGTGTGGTGGTTAGCACTGTCGCCTCACAGCAAGAAGGCCCCAGGTTCGATTCCTGGTTGGGATGGAGGCTGGGGACTTTCTGTGTGGAGTTTGCATGTTCTCCCTGTGCCTGCGTGGGTTCTCTCCGGGTACTCTGGCTTCCTCCCACAGTCCAAAGACATGCATGATTGGGGTTAGGCTGATTGAATACTCTAAATTGCCCATAGGTGTGAGTGTGAGAGAGAATGGTTGTTTGTCTCTGTGTTAGCCCTGTGATTGACTGGGACCAGTCCAGGGTGTACCCTGCCTCCGCCCATTGTGCTGGGATAGGCTCCAGTCCCCCCGCGACCCTCAGTGGAGGAACAAGTGGTAGAGGATGGATGGATGGGTTCAGCAGCAGGAATAAACATTCACAGCTATGCTGATGACACTCAGCTGTATTTATGCATGGAGACAGAGGTCCAGGCTGGTCTAAAAGACACAAAGTCTTGATGACTTCACATTTCTGACTCTGGACACAACTGAGGTGTTTGGTCCTAAACTTGTCAGAGGTAGATTTGACCACATCATTAAGTACAATTACTTCATTACAAACATCAGGACTACGGTGATGTCCAGGCATGGAAGAAAGACCTCTTTGCATCAATTCTGTATGACTGATCACAGTTGATCTGTGAATCACGTGAATTTAGAAAAGATAGATGACCACATAATCTTGAACCAAACAACTGCCCCTCCAGAAATAAAGACTCATCTAATCAGTCACAGCCTGGGCCTCACCAACAAGGTGAAAAACACACAATGGATGGGCAGCCCAAATGGAGCCACAGTACCTGGAACCATTCTCGCCATCATAACTGACGCTCTGCCGCCGTGTAGAAAAGGGAAGCACAACGGTTTATTACAAAAAGCATTTATTGACCTGATGGTTGAACTTGATGTTTTCTACAGGAGTGTTCTCAGCATCTACAGACACTGCTATGTTCTGAAGGGGACCAGCAGATGCCTCTCAGGGCTGACTCAGAGTCTCTGGATCAGCACTGCTGAGGCTCCGCCCCCTCCGTTGCAGATTGCTGCCAGCCCATACTGGCCTGACTTTAGATTGTGAACCATGTGACCTACAATTCTTGCCCCCGACATCCTGACAGAAGAGAAAGAAAGACTTTGTGTATTTGACTGTTCAGTAAGCAGATATTCTTCTTGAATCAACTCAACCTTCTCACAGTTGTGTTACTGGAAAATAAACAGAATTTCTCACTTTGGAACAATGTGTCATGTTATCAGGACATTTTCTTATAACATTTGTTTTTAACACATTTCTAAACACAAGATTGATGACATTTCTGCTCTTGTTGCTGGTTTTATGATCATGTCCCAGACCTGTGACTGCCCTTTTCTTGGTCTGCTCCAGGACCTATATTATATTATATTATATTATATTATATTATATTATATTATATTTTGGTACAATTTAATTTCATCTACTCCTGAGAAAATAAATGAATAGTACAACTGTCTGTAGGAGACCTCGGAAGGTCTTGCTTACCCAATGGGGTGACCCAGGGACACAGCACCCCCGTTCATGTTGACCTTTGCAGGGTCAATGTCCAGCATCTTCATATTAGCGAGCACCACCACGCTGAAGGCCTCGTTGATCTCCCACATATCCACGTCTTCTTTCTTCAAGCCTGCTGCATCCAGAACCTTTCAGAGAGCACACAGACACACACAGACACAAACACACACACACAGTCTGATCTGAGCGGGATTTAAAGATAAAGTGTATTTTTCTACGTCCGTGCTGTAGCTGCTGTATTAAGTCTGTTCATGAGGAGCTCCTTGGGCACCGCCGCCTGGTGACAGGAGGTGGTGCTCTTTCTTCCTCTGCCTGCGGTCCAGAATGAGGGTTTGAGGCTGCTGTGGGGGTGCTGTCTCTGCTGTGAGTGTAGGACGGGGCTGGGCTGCATCAATGCTTCACCTTCGGTACAGCAAACGCAGGAGCAATGGGGAAGTCAATGGGTGCAACAGCAGCATCAGCAAAGGCTGCAAAGAGGAAATAAATCAATAAATAAGTCTTGATCCCTCTCTTTAGACAAGAGAGACACATATTTGTCAGGAGAAAAAGGACCAAAGGTAAAGTTAGACCTGCTCTATCTCAAGCAAGGCAGAAAGGCAGCTGTCTTTAAAACATTTCCATTTTCCCTGTTTGTCACAGAGATCCATCCCATACATTGTTAAAGAAAGCTGTTAAACTTCACAGTGGAGCTTTGAGTGAAACTCACAGACGATCCTGGCGAGTGGACACGCGTTGAGTCTCTTCAGGGCGTCGCCGCTCATCAGCACCAGAGCAGCCGCTCCGTCGTTCAACGTGCTGGCATTGGCTGCTGTGACAGTACCTGAACACACGGGGCAACAATCACATGTCAAGTCCCAACAAAAAGCTCGCTCCTGGCCGACAGGGCACGCCCAGTCCTACCATCCTCCTTCTGGAAAACTGCTTTCAGTTTGGGAACTTTGCTAAAGTCGACGCGTCTCCACTCCTCATCCTCAGACACCACCATGTCGGCTTTGCCTACAACACAGCAGCAGCATCAAGAGACTGCTGTCTGGCCCCGCCCCCTGACCCCACCCCCAGCCCCACCCAGCTCAGGCTGGCGGCTCTACCTCGCTGAGGGATGCTGACTGCTACGATCTCTCTGGCCAGAACGCCGGCCTGGTGCGCCGCTCTGCTGCGGCTGTATGAGCTGATGGCGTAGGCGTCCTGCTCTTCTCGGCTGATGTTGCTCTTCTTGGCTGTGTTCTCTGCACAATTACCCTGATAAAGGCAATCAGCGATTAAACTATGCTTCATTACTCATGAACAGTCTGTCTCTGGCGTCACCAGACTCACAAAGAACAAATGAAGACGGATGAATAAGTTCAGGAAAAGGATTCACAAATGGATCGACACAAAATGGTGTTCTATCTGTATATGAGTTAAAAGAGATGCACAATTAATAAGATTTGTTAATATGTTTGTGATGCACAAAGAAATATTTTTTGTTTCAAATATTTGCAATGAAAATTCAAAAATACACGCATATTTGTTCGATTCTTTGAATACATTTGGAGATGTTCCACTGATGTGAACTGTGTTGTGAGACTCTTGTAGCTCCAGAGAACGGTGTAAGATGCTCTTTGTGACGTATTACAGAATTGTATATCAAGTTGTTTTAACTGGTTGAATCTGAGTCAGACATTTCAAATGTTAATTTGTAACGTGCAGGTACATCTGTGTTTTAAATCAATCAAGAGTCTTTCTGTCTGCCCTACAGCGTGTTCATCTTTACCATGTGGAACTTGTTGTAAACGTCTGTGAGTCCATCTTTGACAATGAGGTCTTCCATTTTCACTCCTCCATATGCTGGACTCTCTCTGGACATTACATAGGGGACATTGGACATACTCTCCATGCCACCAGCCACCATCACATCCTACACGAGACGCGCGCACCCACACACACACCCACACCCACACACACACACACACACACACACACACACAAAGTTGCTACCGTAGCTCAGCTTTGTTTATGTAGACAACGGCATCGTTGACATTTGATATGTGTGTATGATGTGTGGACTGGGAAACATGTTGTCCGGTCAAGTTTTAACATGAGAGCATAGGTGTGATTGGGGAGCAAAGGCATGAGGAGAGAAGCTCCTGTACCTGGTGGCCACACATGAGGGCCTGAGCTGCCATCATGATGGACTTCATCCCAGACGCACACACCTTGTTGATGGTCGTCGCTGGAGTGTTGAGAGTTAGACCTGAAAGGAAACCAGATACTACTGATACTAGGCACAGACCAGAGCTCTACTGGGCACAGACCAGAGCTCTACTGATACTGGGCACAGACCTGAACAAATAACTGAGGTTGTGTGTTTATTGATTCTGCTTTTAAACATGTGTTTTTTTGCCATATGGTGAGCAAACCTGCTCCGAGCAGGGCCTGTCTGGTGGGAGCCTGGCCCTCTCCTGCCTGGAGCACATTTCCCATATAGACTTCTTTCACTTCTTCAGGAGGAATTCCTGAATACAAACAGGAACAGAGACAGATTAGAGGTGGCAGAGCTGGCTCCTCTGTCAGTCTGGTGGAGGACTGTGGGGGTCTGGTGGAGGACTGTGGGGGGATGTGAGGTCTGTGGCGGTCTGGTGGAGGTCTGTGGCGGTCTGGTGGTGGTCTGTGGGGGGCCTCTGAGGTCTGTGGGGGTCTGGTGGAGGACTGTGGGGGTCTGGTGGAGGTCTGTGGGGGGATGTGAGGTCTGTGGCGGTCTGGTGGAGGACTGTGGGGGTCTGGTGGAGGACTGTGGGGGTCTGGTGGAGGTCTGTGTGGGTCTGGTGGAGGTCTGTGGGGGGATGTGAGGTCTGTGGCGGTCTGGTGGAGGACTGTGGGGTTCTGGTGGAGGTCTGTGGGGGTCTGGTGGAGGTCTGGTGGAGGTCTGTGGGGGTCTGGTGGAGGTCTGTGAGGGTCTGGTGGAGGACTGTGGCGGTCTGGTGGTGGTCTGTGGGGGGCCTCTGAGGTCTGTGGGGGTCTGGTGGAGGACTGTGGGGGTCTAGTGGAGGTCTATGGGGGTCTGGTGGAGGTCTGTGAGGGTCTGGTGGATGTCTGTGAGATCTGTGGGGGTCTGGTGGAGGTGTGGTGGAGGTCTGTGGGGGTCAGTCCAACCTGCTCGCTCCACAGCTCCTCTGATGGCAGCTGAGCCCAGTCTGGTGGCGGGCACCGCAGCCAAGCTGCCTCGGAATGAACCCATGGGAGTCCGAGCCGCACTGACAATAAAGACGTCCTGAAAACAGACGCTTGTTTGTAACTGTGACAAAAACCTCCCAGACTTTAGTGGCTCAAACTTACATGGAGCGAAGTGCGAGTTGAGTAACTTCTGCAGAGGTACCTAGAAACCTGCAACAGCACCACAGACACGTAAAAGAAGGGCTGTGAACCCCGGAGGAGGACCGAGGCTGCAGCCTGTTGGCGGCAGGAGCTCTGCTTTATTTATAAAGGTCGAACTTTGACCAGTCAAGGACAGACACCAACAGCTAGATTTGCTGCTCCACTGTCGCTACCAGGCCCAGTTCTTATCGCCAAATAAACATTATTCCACGAATACAACGTCAATCTTATTGTTCTCCGCTGTGAAACTCACCAGGCCTTTAAAACTGGGAACACTCATGGCGACGAACAAGGTCCTCGACGACAAGAGAGCACAGTCAGCCTGAGGGCAACTGGGAGCGTCGACCAATCACAGCGAGAGGTGTGTCATGACGTCATCTTTTACGCTGAGTTCTGGGTATTGTAGTTTTATGTGGTCGATGCCGTTTGATATAACAAAATGACATTTATAACTAGAAAGCACTTGGAGAGCGCAGACCTCCGTCAAGCGCAACAATTCCTGGCATATTGTGATTTCCACCATAGATATTAGTCCCACATATACTTTGACTACATATATTAGATTCCTTGACCATAAAACATACTGTTAGCCACTGGAATCATGACAAAATATGTCTTAGTTCAGTAGTTATTCATGAAAATTGTATTTTCTGTAATGGCGGTTTTCTTCTGGATCTTGCTCCATATGCCATGATCCGTTGACATACTACAGATGCAAAACTGACTCAGCTACATGACGGCGCTTGTTAGAAATTTCTACTTCTAAGATAAAAGGATCAGTAGGCCTAAATATAAGAGCACCCCCATTTTTCATATAAATTGCAATAAAATCTGTCTTCTGGATCAGATCCAGATCAGACTTTTCTGCAGAATGGATAATGATTGTATTGTACAATGTACTGTTAGTTAGCAACCCAAACTTCTACACAGTCATGTAAATATGGTAAAAATCTGTGAAGAGTAAGAGAATGTGAGGGTATTTGTCCAGAATGTGTTTTCCTTTGCTCAGAACTGAAATACTTCTTGACAGTTTACTTTATACACATTTTATATGAGCGTTCCAGTTTATCATTAATTATTACCCCAAGAAGCTTGTTTCCATATACTCTTTCAATATCCACCTTATCTACTTGTATCTGTACTTACGTGTATTCTTATTGTGAATTGCTGAATAAAATTAATTTGGTTTTATGTAAGTCAAATGATAATTTGACTGTCTGGAACTTTGGTTTTTGTTGGTTATAAGTTATAAGAAATTTGCAAATCCAACTCCGATCCTATACAGAATGAGGAACCAGAAATCAGTGACTGACAGGAAGCTTGATTAACCTGCCTCAACAGCTGCAGCACCCCTCATCCAGAAAGGCAGTTGGGCCACAGGCAGGGAAAAACAAGTCCACAGCAGTCTGTAAATCAGAACATACAACATCAGATGGGACATCCTAATTCTTTGACAGCCCCAACGGGGGACCTGGGCCAGAAACACACCCTCTCCAGCCAACAAATGCTGGCTTAAGTCTATCCAATGTGACGCACTGCCTCTGGTCCCTCACATCAAGCACAAAACTCTTACACTTGCCTCAAGTACCTGAAACGGACCATCGTAAGTGGCATGAAGGGGAGACCAGTGGGCATCATGACGCACAAAAACAAAACAGGGCTTCGCTAATTCTGCTGGCACAAACAACCACAAAAGTGTAGAGCATGGGGGCGTTCACACAGTAATGAATGAATGCGGTAGAATGGTGACCCTGCGTGCCCAAAGATCTCACAAGTGATGACCAGAGTTCCGAGATAAGCTGAGAGCCTCTGTCAGAAGTGATGAAGTGGAGCCAAAATGCAAGACCCACCCAGAAAGAAAAGCACGAGCCAGATCTGTCATCCACAGATGTCATGGAGGACAGAGGAGCAGGCCCTGGCCACCTGCTGATCTGATCCACCACAGTGAGCAGATGTGTGAAACCTAGAGGGAGGTAAAGGTCTACATGCAGGTGGTTGAACTGCCATGCTGGAACAGAAAATGGTTCAAGAAGCGCTCTGGTGTGCTGGGGAACTTCAACACGTTGACAGGCCACACGACCCAGACAAACTCGGTACTAACCATCTTCAATGATGGCCAAACCCCCAGGTGTGAGAAGGAGTGGACCAAGTCCAGAGTCCTCTGGCACCAGGATGGGGGTGACCTGTGGAGATGCCACAAAGGAGGGCAGGACCACTGTACCAGTGGACCTCAGAGCCAGTGTTCCTGGGTCAGTCAGCCATCATTGCAGAAAAATCCAGCCCCCGGTGCACAGGGCACAACAACACCTGCAACAGTGGAGGAACTATGAGCAGTAGTCAGCTGTGGGCTGGCACACGGGATGACAGGTTCACACCTCCTGTAAGGAGGAAGCTCTTCTGGGAGCCACAGTCTACCAGGACCTGCTGGCTGGACAGGGACGCTTTGATAAACAGCAGCTCCTCCTGTTCACCAGCACCCACAGCTGGCCTTGGCATCTCCCAGTGCCTTGAACGCACATGGAGAAACACAGCTCTTCTGCCTCTGGGAGGACATTCCAACCACCATCACTGGTCTATGCACTCTCTGTAGTGTATGACGCAAATGCATGCAATATTATCAGTAACCAGGAGATGGCGTATTAAGTGCCCAATTCGCTGTTCAATGAGTGAAGTTGTATAGAAAAAGAAACAAGACAACCACAGCCTTGTGTCGGTGTGTTCCCTAAAGTGTGTCCCAAACAAGATAAATATTATGAGCGACATAAGACCATCTTCGTCAGCCAAACCACAAAAATCACCAGCAGACAAACTCAGGAAGTTCACGAAGGCTGTACGGACTGGATGCGGAAGTCCATCCATCCATCCATCCATCCACCCATCCATCCATCCATCAATCAATCGCTTTCTTCCTCTTGTTCCTCCTCAGAGGGTCGTGGGGGGACTGGAGCCTGTCCCAGCACATTGGGTGAAGGTGGGGTCCCCCTGGACTGGTCACCAGTCAGTCACTGGACTGACACACACAGACACACAAACACTCACTCTCACACTCACTCCTGGACAATTTAGAGTGATTAGCCTAATCCTCAGACGTGGAAGTCACTGAAGGAAAATATGTGAGAAAAGGAAGCTGCCCTCATCTGAACCAAGCAACAACAGCAACAACATCAGGTCCAATTCCGAACCATTGCCCAAACCAGGCAGGGAAAGCAGTTTTTCCACCCTTTCTGTGGAGGACAGGCTGAACCTCCAGAGCAGCAGTTGCTTTAGTTTAAAAGACCTTAATGTGGATGGACTCCTTTGAACAATTGCAGTCCAAATGTTCTCCTTCATAATCTCATTTTTTTAAGATACTTTTTTAATTTTTCATTGTCTCTTTTACTTGAATTTCATAAATAAAATGTTCAAAAAAAGATTCACAATTTCTTTTTTAAAACTGTTTAATTTAACCACGATCATAACCATGAAAGGCCCACACAGTATTGAACAGTATTCATTTAATTTGTGGCACTATTAAAACATTAAGTTAGCTGCATACTGATAATATGATCATTTGAATCCCCTCCATTCATCATTTAGAAGTGTTTTAAAATGCTGCTGTTTGTTCCCTGAAAACAAGTCTAAAATTTAGTACATGCCAGGAAGTAATTGTTGTCTAGCAGACGAAACAACCTCTTGCTCCACATGCTGTACTCAAACATCACAGGTCCACTGTAGATGTAAGCAAAACCTGCAGAGAAGAGCAGAGCTGTTGGACTCTTTCTGGTGTCAGGACTACACCCGTGAGCAGCTCCACATGTTACTCACCTCTGTATTCAAAAGCTGCAGTCACTTTTCCAGAGATGTCAGGAAAAGTCAGGTCCACTCTCCTGGGGAACCCTGGGTCCATCGTACTTTTGGCTTCATCATAACTGAAGAAATACAGACAGTAGTGAGAGCGATTCCTCATCCGACACTATTTACCCTGAATCATTAACAGTGTCTTTTGTTCTTTGATGTTTTCACACCTGTAGTGCATGGTGCCTACAAAAAACAAGATCTTGCCACCTTCATCATCATAAAGGGCTGCATCAATTTTTTTGACTGTCTCTGGCAGACCAAACATGGAAATTGATTTTGGATATCCAGTGACCAGATCATAACCACGAAAGGCCCACACCTTACGATCTGCACAGACAGAAGTCACAGCCGGTTAGTCATATCTTTGAAAGGCTGATGGATGTAAAGACTGAGAAGACTTTGTACCTTTAAAGAGGAAGATTCTGTCTGACGCTTGTTTCTCAAAAGCTGCATCAATGTTGTCAGGAGCACCAGGCCAGAAGTTTGCTATGAATCTCTGCTGTGGTGTTTGACTTCGAGAGTAGCGACGCCACACGAACCTGACCATCCAACCGTGTGCAAAAAAAGCAGTGGTCTTGAAACCTGCACCACATGAGCAGCTGTAACACAGTGAGGGCCTTACCTGCCCTTGAAGAAGTAGATTTCCCCCCTCAGAGTGGTGACAGCATCCAGGACCAGGTTTGAGTCACATGCATCGGGAGTGGTTGGGGGCTTCAGCCCAGGATCGACTGGACCCTCAGGGTTGGGGCCTGTGCATTTTAAAGTTAAGTTTACAATCGGTCACAGAAAGACTTGTCCTGGTCGCACAATTGAGCACAATTACCGTAAAGAGACTGAATTCCTCTGACGTCATCTTGGGGTAGAACAAAAGTGTCAGGGTTGCTGTATGTGTATACAGGGAACATGAGTGCACCTGGATCAGTGGAGTGAGACAAGCCCAGGGAGTGTCCGAACTCATGGGCAGCCACTAGAAACAGGATGTAACCTGTAAGGGCAGAGACTAAGTCAGGAGAATATCCACGCTACTCCTGGTGACGTCACACTCGGAAAACCGACCCTTATCTGAACGGAACGTGAAAAGCTCATCATCATCAAAATGAGCATCTCCTCCGATTCCGGGGGCTGGAGCAAAGGCATGGGCCAGAGTGCCATCAGGGCCATCGAAAGGGTAACTATCTCCATGGGCTGATGGTAAAAAACATTGTGATGTCAAATATGAGTGACTTGGTTGGACGCTGCTCCGGTGTTTTAACACTCACACTGTTGCCCAAAGGAAATCATGATGTCAGCAGGGCCACTCGAGACTTTGCTGAATTTCAGCGGGGTGACTTTGGTCCAGACCTGCAGAGCCTTCTCCATGGCCTCATCAACCTCAGCTTCAGACAGGTCTGGGGTGTAGTTCTCTATCCTTTGGGTCAGGAACACTCAGATCAATGCCTGTTATCAATTATCTGACATGTTGTCTTTCTGAAACACTCACCTGTAAGTCAGGCTGGTCTTCTGCCATTTGAGACCATTTCCGAAAATGGAATAAGCACTAATGTCACTGTCCGGGACACCACACCGAGGCTTGCTCATCATCTCCAGAGTGTCAGGATCAAGCATTCCAGTGACCTTTAATCCAAAAAAGCTTTGCATCTCACCAAGCTTCTGGCTCAGAGGGCTGATCACACGTCTGACCACTGACACGTTTTCCTCTTTGAAGTTAAAGAAATTCTTTAGATAGCTCTACAAAGAAAAACAAGTTGTTCATAAATATTTGTGAATAATGAACATCCATAAATGAATACCTGGTCCACCTGTGTGTTCCTCTGTCTTAACGTGGTCCTAAAGCTCCACGTGCACGTACAGCAGCAGCACGTACCTTTGCAAACTGCTCATCTGGCACGGCCTTCTGGGGCAGCGGCACACAGAGGACCGCCACCACTGGGCACAGCATGACCATCAGAAAGGAGAGCTTCATGTCTGACACAAGGCTCCGTCTGTCCATCTGTCTGTCTGTTTGTCTGTCTGCTGCACTTATAGGGGCTGAGCACAAGAAGTGGACCTGCTACCAGTCCATATATGGACAGGACGGTCATGTGACTGCTCATCCTACAGAGAACTTAACATAGGTAGACATGTCAGATAGATAGATAGATAGATAGATAGATAGATAGATAGATAGATAGATAGATAGATGATTTCACATATTGACCTGTTTTGAAAGCACTTCCTTTGATTTGATGGTAATTGACTACAGTGTTTACTGAGTGTGCTTTTGTAACTCAGACAGCATCTTCATCAGCATCATGACCATGAGAGAGTGCCAGCCTCAGACTCTCTCTCTCTCTCTCACACACACACACACACACACACACACACACACACACACACACACACACACACACACACACACACACACACACAGAATGCAGAATTGGTCAATAAATGATCAAAGATGACAAAGAATTTGCAACATGTACAACCCATGCTTCATACTTCAAGCTGACATTAAACCCAGAATATTCTTGACTTCTGCACCACAATGCAGCGAAAATGATGGGATGTCACCAAGGAACCAGTAACACCTAGTGAACTACAAAGTGGAAAACAATTTTACCATGATTATTTTAAAATGTACTTTTGCAAGTGAGTATCTTTTCCCTTGTGCAAACTAAATTGTATCAGAGCTTCTCAAAAGCCTGATGTATTTAACTCTACTGAGAAATCATTGTTGTAACACTACCAAACAGTTACTAAAGAAGTGTTATTTAACACTGAGTAAGAAAGAACGGGTAGTTGCAACAGTATAGGATGGGAAGGCAATTGTTTTCTGCATACGATGTGAAACGGCTTCAGCTGAGCTGTTGGCCAATAATCTGCTGCTGCACAGCAGCTGATGGGTGGTCATGTGACTCAGCTCCAAAAGGATGATGGTGCACATGTGGATGACAGATGACTGATGGAACCGTCATGAGAGACTGGACAATAAGACATGAGCAATGCCTGCCAACAGCTCAACAAAACACACACACACACACACACACACACACACACACACACACACACTTAACATGATGGCAACACTGACAGTAGTTGACAGTCAGTTGAGGTTCTTAAACGGTACATGAGTGATTTTGGTCTTTGTGATGCTTGGCGCTCTCTTCACCCAGCACAGAAAGAATACACATTCTTCTCACCAGTCCACCATTCACAATCCCTTCTAGACTTTTTCATGGTTAGCAGCTCACTATTGAAAGATATCACTGACATGCTGATTCCCCCTATTTCAGTGATCATGCAAGGGTCACAATTAACTTGGGTAATACGAGAAATGCACCTTTACCTACTAACTGGAGATTTAATACATCATCGCTTTATGACCAAGACTTTGCAAACTATTTCAAAGGAGAATAGGACTCATTCATGGAAATAAATGAATCACCTGATATCTCACCATGTGTTCTTTGGGAAACAGCAAAAACAGCAATGAGATGTAAAAATAATCTCTTACTCATCACCAAAAAGGTAACAGGAAAAATAGTGACTTCAAAACTAGAAGAGGAAATCAAGAACTTAGGTGGCTTATGCTGCTTCCACATACATTTTGAGAGATCTGAGAAAGTTAAAACTTGAATTAAATTCCATCCTTGACAAACAGACCCAAGTTCAGTTACAATGACTCTCCTGGAATAATTATGAGCATTCAAAAAAAAATCTGTCCAATGCCACCCTCCTCCACTCTCAAAGCAGCAACAGCAGGTCCAGCGTGCATGTCTAAAAGAAAATCTGAACATTCCCCTTGATACAGGAAACATACCCATCCTGGCAAAGCAAAATCTGCCTTACATAAAAAAGGCATTCAGGCACCCGTGCTGCTTGCCTCATTGCAGGACAGGACAAGGAGAAAGAAAAAAAAAGAAAAAGAAATGAGTAACCAGGAAATGGTGGACCTTGCCAAAAAGCAAGAGGCCGATATGATGGACACTGCCCCTACAATGCACAATGATTGGATGAAGACAAGGCAACACTCGCTTACCTGATTACTAGACGGGAGGATCTCATCCTGCTACAGTACTGGAGCTCAATCATCGACTTAGTGGTTTTCCTTCATAATATTTCTCTTGAAATCTCACTTTGGGATGCACGCCTCAGCAGCCCAGAAGCATTAATCTCATTACACCAATCTTGATTGGCTGGTGAACGTATCCGTCCGCATCAGGTAGTGCCACCTACTTTAAATCGTCCACGTGGACGGTACTACCTCATTCTTCTCACTCAAAGCATATGTTTGTCCGAGGCCGGCTACCTCAACTGATCTGTCCACTGTGGGACTCTCAGCGGGTGATTTCCACGATACAGTGCTCGAGCTTCTACTACTCGGTCTTTGTATGTAAGTGGGGAGTGTTCGAGGAACGGTGTCTCCGTAGTGGCCACATTCCTTTCCAGTGCCTGGTGGGGGTGCCATTCTTGCAGGATTTGATTGACAAGCGAAGACCCTTTTCCACAATGAAGGTGTACGGCTGCCTGTCATGTTGGGTTTGGAAAGCAGATGGCGAGCATCTGGTTATGTACTTAAACATCCTCCTTTTGTGCCACTGCTGTATGAGATTTGTGTCTCTCAAGACGGTGTTGTTACTGGCTTTGGCTTTGGCAAAGCGGGTCAGTGACATGCATGCACTTCCAGTGCATCCATCATGTACTCAGCTTTTTCCGGGGGATGTTAGGATCATTTTGAAGCCCAACCCGGCATTTGTGCCCAAAGTGGTCACATCAATAGGGTCATTGAATGCACTCAGTGGGTTGCCTTTAATCTTGGAGCCAATTCAAGATGCATCAATGTACCATCGGACTTACCCTCAGAGAACAGCTGATCCCACCAGACAGTGAAGAGAAAATAACAGTGACTGTTGAGAACATCACTGACAAGGATATCACACTGTGTTTCTGCACTATGTTAGGTTGGTTGTATGGTGTTGATGCAATTTATCTACTAACGACAAAGATCTGAACCTTTTTAGTCATGTGAGACACAGAGGCACTGCCAGAAGGGGTTAATGTTTCTGAACAAATAAAGCATCTTGCAGTGGATAACATCAGAGCAACACAAGATGCAGATCCTGCCATACACAGAATACTGTGCTAAAAAAAACAAAGTTTCCTGCCAAGATACACCACAACCAGGGGAAACATCACACTCCCCTCATGGACACGGACAGTTCCAGCAAGGAGAAGTGTGCCAATCCCTGTGCAATCAACTGACCCCTGTTTTAAACATGGAGGCACAAGAATTCCTCCCAAGGATGAAGACACCTAGGGCCAGGCAAGAAAACACCCAGATGACAATAGGAGCCTGAGGAAGAGCAAGTGAGTGAGAGTCAATGCATGGAGGACCATGGAGGGCTGATCCACTTAAAACTACATCTGAGGATGAGCAGAAGGATGCAGAACCAGGAGGTGAGCAGAGGGAGGCTGAAACATGGAGATCAATAAAAGCCAGACAGCCCAATTACGTGGTCTATTTCTGTAATTAACCAACATATTATAAGACGCATGCTAAAACATACAGTAACAAAATGACAACGGAAGCAAAACAGTGAGTTTCATTAATTTAATTAAGCAAAATATTCATAAGCGTGTTGCATTACCGGTGCCATTTCAGGGGGAGGCGATTAGCAGCACACCTCTGCTGTTACCTAGCATACCTAGCATCAGTGTTGCACAATCAACTGGGAGGAGCTTTTACCGTAGTGCACTTAGCAAAGGCACACAGCAGAATGTCGAAGTCCACACACCGCACACCATATTAAAGGAAGCACCGTCGATTTTGAGAAAATTTCAGCATCTTAAGTGTGCCTTATGCTGTGGAAAATACGGTAACTAATATTGATCCATATATAAGGCGCGTCGGATTATAAGGTGCACTGTTGGTTTTTGAGAAAATGAAAGGCTTTTAGGTGCGCCTTATAGTGCGGGAAATATGGTACTCATTATTTATTTTCCAAAGTCACAAGGAGCCACAACAGAAGGATGAAAGAGCCACACGTGGCTCCGGAGCCATGGGTTGCCGAACTCTGGTCTAGGAGAACCTCAGATCTTAAAACCAATATACACTGGGGTCCTTGGTGTGGACAGGACTCAATAGGGGTCTGTTAAGGTCTGCCAAGCAGGCTCCTCACACAGGAACACTAGACTCTAGTTCTCATGAGCACAGTTTTTTTGTCCCACAGTTTTTTTGGTTGCAAAACTGAGACACATGATGAGTTCAATTTGTTTTGTCAGCTCACTTAAAGCTGAAAGAGGATATGTCCTCATTCAAGCATGTGAAATACTTTTGTCAAAAGGAACATTGTTTTTCCGCAAAGATTTGTAAATGAGTTGCATAAATGTCTTTTGTTCTCAAATTAAAAACTTCACTTCTAACTTTAGCCTGGAACTCTTTATGCAGTGCAAAAGCTACATATGTATGTCCCTGAGAAATTGTCATGAAAGCCAGCAATAATGGGTGCAACAAGCTTGTCAGTGACCACACATCTTTTACTGATCTGCCCAACTTTGACAGAAATATACCACACTTTTCCCAAATGATTAATCACTAATTACATGTTGTAACATGTTCTTGGCCCCATAGCACTTCAGATCATTACTTTTATAAAAGCAGCCAAATAAATGGAGGATAAATCTGAATTACAGCCTGGTGGCAAATTACCCAGAATCCAGTGCAAAACACATTCTATTCTTCCTCCTGGATACACTAAGGGGATTACATACACTGCCTGGCCAAAAAAAACCCAATGAGATCAGCTGACCACCTGAATATACTGAATGACCAGGTTATTTCATCAATGGATTTTTTTCCTTCCCTGATGGCACAGGCATATTCCAAGATGACAATTAGACTTTGGAATTTGTGCCAGCCACGAGGCCTCCTCCTGGTGGGACATGTCCTAATACCGCTAAAGGGAGGTGTCCTCCTGGTGGGACATGTCCTAATACCGCTAAAGGGAGGTGTCCTCCTGGTGGGACATGTCCTAACACCTCTAAGGGGAGGTGTCCTCCTGGTGGGACATGTCCTAACACCTCTAAAGGGAGGTGTCCTCCTGGTGGGACATGTCCTAAACCGCTAAAGGGAGGTGTCCTCCTGGTGGGACATGTCCTAACACCTCTAAGGGGAGGTGTCCTCCTGGTGGGACATGTCCTAACACCTCTAAAGGGAGGTGTCCTCCTGGTGGGACATGTTCTAACACCTCTAAAGGGAGGTGTCCTCCTGGTGGGACATGTCCTAACACCTCTAAGGGGAGGTGTCCTCCTGGTGGGACATGTCCTAACACCTCTAAAGGGAGGTGTCCTCCTGGTGGGACATGTCCTAACACCTCTAAAGGGAGGTGTCCTCCTGGTGGTACATGTCCTAACACCTCTCCTGAAGGCATGCCCGAGCCACCCCAACTGACTCCTCTCAATGTGGAGAAGCAGCAGTTCTACTCTGAGCTCTGCCTGGATGTCCGGGTTCCTCACCCTCTCTCTGAGGCTGAGCCCGGCCACCCTGAGGAGGAAACAAATTTTGGCCGCTTCTATGCAAGATCTCGCTCTTTCAGTCATCACCCAAAGCTGATGGCCATAATTGAGGGTTGGGACGTAGATCGACTGGTAAATCTTCACCATGACAGATCAGTTAAGCATCCGCATTGCTGCTGCTCCGATCCGCCTGTCGGTCTCCCGTCCATTCTACCCTCACTCGTGAACAAGATCCCGAGATACTTAAATTCCTCCACCTGAGGCAGGACCTCCTCCCTGACCCGGAGAAGGCACTCTACCTTTTTCCGAGCGAGGACCCTGGACTTTTGGGTGCTGATCTACATCCCTGCCGCTTCACACTCGGCTGCAAACTGCCCCAGCATGCGTTGAAGGTCCTTGCTTGATGAGGCAAGAAGAACCATGTCATCCGCAAAAAGTGACTTGTGATCCGTCACTATGGTGCATTTCCACCTATAAATGTACTTCTGGAGACATTTTATTCCAAACATGACTGCTAGTCCTTCCTTGTCCAGTTGGGAATAGTTTCTTCCTGCTGCACTTAGTATGAAGTGATTCTATTGGTCCATCCACTGTATAATGTGACAAAACTGCACCAACTCCATATGGTATTAGCACCATGAGTAGTGGGTAATGGGTAACGGGCTCACCTCCTGGGGGGACCAGGACCCCCAGGGAGTCAGTCATCTGTCTCCCACACTTCCTTTGTACCATCACCTAACCGCCCTGGCTTCCTGACTGCTCAGGAGCTGCAGGGGGACAGCCAGCTGGAGCTATGCTAACGAGAGCTACACTTGGTCAGTCCACACTGGCTACAGGGCTCTGGCTAACTCCTGGTCTGATATTCCATGGTGCAGATCCATGCCTTCAATAAAGAAAGCCTTGCCTCCAAAGCTACAAATAAACTAAATTTATTACATGTAACATTACCACTAAAGGAGGCAGAAGACTAACTAAACATGTGACGAGAGGAGCAGGAGAGAGCGGGGGAGGAAGAAGGAAGGAGGCACAGCCACTAACGCTAAGGTGTAAAATTAACAGGTGGTTATTGTGTTAGTTGAATCATAAAAAATGGACCCTCTATGACCCCTTCCAATCTGGTTTTCGCCCCCGCCACAGCACTGAAACTTCATAAAAATAACCAATGACCTTCTCACTGCAGCTGACTCTGGTTCAATTTCCATCCTTATCCTCCTCAACCTTACTGCTGCATTCAACACCATCTCCCACCCCATCCTACTCCATAGACTCTCCTCCATTGGCGTTGCCAAGACCCCCCTTCAGTGGTTCCATTCATACCTCTCAGGTCACACAGTTCATCCAGCTCAAATCATTCAAGTCCAACCTCTCCCCAGTCACTTCAGGCGTGCCACAGGGCTCAGTCCTGGGACCCTTGCTATTCATCATCTATCTTCTTCCCCTTGGCGCCATCTTCCGCAAATTCAACATCCAATATCACTGTTACGCAGACGACACTCAACTGTACCTTTCAAGCTCGCCTAACTCCTCACACCCACCCTCCTCCCTCCCCACCTGCTTAGCTGAAATCAAAGCCTGGTTCTCGTCTAATTTCCTTAAATTAAACAGTGATAAAACTGAAGGGCTCCTCGTAGGGACGAAATCATCACTCTTGATATCAAAAGTTTCCAGTTTCTCCATTCCCATTGACACTTCCTCGGTCTTCCCCTCCCCTCAAGTTAAGAGTCTGGGAGTCATCCTTGACAGCAGTCTCTCATTTAAATCCCACATCAGCCATACCACTCGGGCTGCCTACTTCCATCTCCGACAAATAAATGGACTCCGTCCCTCCCTCTCCCCCAACACCACCTCCATCCTCGTCCATAGTCTCGTCACCTCACGTTTAGATTACTGTAACTCCCTCCTCTTCGGTCTCCCTCAAAAATCTCTACACAAGTTACAACTGGTCCAAACTTCAGCTGCCCGCATCATCACCAGAACCCCATCTTCCCACCACATCACCCCCATCCTACAACAACTCCACTGGCTTCCCATCACTTTCCGGATCCAGTACAAAATCCTTCTACTCAACTTCAGAGCCATCCACAAACTTGCCCCTCCCTACCTGTCTGACCTCCTCCACATCGCCATTCCAACACGCCCCCTCAGATCGTCCTCCTCCCCCAACCTCACTGTGCCCCCTGCCCACCTCAGGACCATGGGGGGCAGAGCTTTCAGTCGCTCCGCTCCTCACCTCTGGAACTCCTTACCACGAGACATCCGAAACACTGACACTCTCCCCGTATTTAAATCAAAACTCAAAACACACCTTTTTCGTCTGGCCTATTCACTACACCACCCTTAATTGTTTTCATTGTTTATGTTTATGATTAAATGCTGCTTGTTGATTTTATGTATGTATGTATGTATGTATGTATGTATGTATGTATGTATGTATGTATATATGTATGTATGTATGTGGGGCGTTGCCCCAGCGGGGACCCCTCACGGAGTGGTGACGCCACCAAATCCAGTCGGCACAGACTACCTCGCTTACTGGACCCACTGCTGCTTTGGCTCAGTCCCTTAGTTTGGGACTCTCTCTCTCTCTCGGTGGAACGGTGACGCGCCGTAGCGGTGTCGCCAAGGCGACCACGGAGCTGTTGCTTTCATTTTAGACCGTTAACAAGTGTTTGTAAATAGCTTTATCAACTTTAGAATTATTCTCCCTTGGGTCTGTTTCTTTTCGTTTCTTGTTGTGTCTTTTTAGATGATCTGGTCACAGTTTATTTACGTGTGTGTGTGTGTGCGCGGCGTGTGTGTGTGCACGCGCATGTGTTTGTCGCGTCTAATTGTTTACCACGGGAAACTTACCTCACCCCTTTTTGTTAATCCAACTTGTGTACTGGATGTACGTAGTGGATTTAATAATAAAACTGTAGCATGTAAACCTCAATCCTGTCTCTGCCTCTGTGGTCAACACGTATCTGCATGTGCCTCATCAGTTGATTGATCACTTGGTTAATCCCTGGGGTGAAATTCCCCAAGTGGCGTTGTCGTCAACTGTTCCACCTCGCCACTCACCACACCCCCCATGATATGGTTAATAAAATTCTCATATCCACTGTAAGCCTAGTTGTTTTATCCAGCCTCTGCCTACTAAAGTAAGGCCCTTTTCTGACACTGCCTGTTTTTCTGAATTGTTACTCTGTACCTTGACTCAAAATATTAACTTTATGCCCTGTGTTCCAAGACTGTGTGGCATACCCAAAAATAGGCCAAAATAGGGAGTTGTGACAATGCAAACTACAGGTAGTTGACCCACAGGAAATTCTGTACCCTGGTTGGCACACAGATTCAAGAACTCCACAGGGCAAGGACAGTGTAATTAAATATAATTTCATGTATTCACATCATTAATTTAAAACAAATAAGACACACCACTCAATTAAAAATAGCACTGGTCAGTGCAGGGATTAGACTGGCACAGGTGGGTGGCTTACTGGGTGGCAGGAGGGCAAACCAAAGACAAAGGAAGGGTCTTAATATCTTAAGCTGTGACCCTACACTCACACTGCAGTCAGAAAATCATGAAGGGAAGACCGCCATCAGGAAAGGACTGCAACCTACTTTAAACAAAAGTAATGTAAAGGATCTACAACAAATTACCAATAAAACCAAAATAATTAAATGAAAAGGAAAAAAAAGATTCAAACCAAGGGGGGATTGACAAAAACAAAATAAACATACACAAACACTGGAGAGGGAACTGTAAAAAGTCAATGCAGCCACAATGACCAACCAGCACATATAAGAAAAAAAAAATAATAATAACACAAGTGAATGGATACACCAAGCTGAAAATATGGGGGGGGGCAAAACAGCAGTGCTCACAGCAAGTAGTGGGTTCTAGGAGAAACTAGATTAACTAAAACCAAAAAACACAGGGCTGAAAGTAACTGATCCAAATAGGCACCAAAAACCACAGCAGGCTCAAACGAGTCAGAGGATGGTATGTCCCACACTCCAGGCCACTCGGCTGTTTAAAAAAAAGGATACACCTGGTGAGCCATAAACTGGATGGAGCTGCAAAGAAAGACTTAAGAAGGCCACCAGCCATGGCAGATGGGTGGCAGTACCAAACTGTATGTGCAGCTACTCTAACTCTGCATGGCCTGAGCAATCAGTCGTGCTGAACGGGACACACCACACCTCAATGTTCCACAGACGTTAAAGAGGCAGCCAGAAGTGCAAGACCAATGAGGAAATGGTTGCTCCTATATATAGGCACACCCCGGAAATTGCCACTATCACGGTGAGGTGGGAATCGGCATAGTGCCATATGGTGGTAAGGAGGATGACAGCCTGTCACAACTGCATGCCTGTAGGACTGGTACCTCTCTTCTCCATAGAATTCTGTTCACAGAATAATTAATTCCTGTCACCCCACAGTCACTTTCAAATGGTGTCTCAGTATTATTCACTTTCAGTGTCTCTACAAATGGTTCCTCTGTTGGTATGTCTAACATATCCAGTTTGTATAGATGACCTTCTTTGTGTCCGTTTCCTCTACCAACTCCTCTACCCCCTTTCTTTTCTATAGCCTTTTGGTCTTCTGAATATGGCCAATTTTACCACACTTGAGATATATACAAAGTAAGAGACTATCTGGACAGTAAAAACTTGATGATAAAAGGAGAAGAGAGTCAGAGTAATCATAGAGAGTTTTGGATGGAGTGGATGCCCAACTGTTCATGGCTCAGAGAGTGAAAACCAAACAGCCAACATCAACACAGATGAGACATTCCCAGGTCGCTGATCATCCAAACGGCTGATGGAACCTCCTACTGAAGAAAAATCAACCACGTGCTAAAAACTAGAGACATGACTTTAACACAACCATGCTCTGTAGATGTGGAGGATCTCTGTGATTCCACAACGGTGAGCAGAGAAGATGCAGTTAAAAGGTGTGGCAGGCCAATTGGGCCACCAAAATACACTTGGAGTAGAGTGATGAAGTGAGAGTCATTCAATTAAAGAAAGAAAGAAAAGGCTGTTCATTAAGTATTTAAGGATGTAGATGAACTTCTTCCACTTTACCTTCAACTGGAAGTTTGCATTATTTTGTAATTATATAGTATTAACAAGTGCACTACCAACAGTAACAGTAACAGTAACTGCTGTTTTGATTATACTTCAATGCTGGTGTTGACTATGCTAAACTGCAAGCTGCAAAGTCAAAGAGTAAAAATCTTGAGTAAATGGTTATGGTGATTACATTAAGGGGGGAGATGCACACATTACTCCGACCACTACATTATATATTATATTCCATCCATCCTCTCCTTCACATAGGTTGCAGTGGGACTGGAGCCTACTCCAGCTGACATTGAGCAAAGGCAGGGTATTATCTGGACTGGACACCAGTTGCAGAGCAGACACATATAGACAGACAACCACTTGTCTATGTTAACTCTCACTCATACCTTAGTGTCTGAATTAGTCTAATCACCAATTGTGCGGCCACCGCTTCGCTCCCCCCCAGTGGATGTGTGTGTGTGTTGGCACTGCAGGTGTTGCTGCTCCGCTGGCTGTCCTGTCAGTTCCTGATTGGTGGACTCCGCCTCATCTCGCCTTGGACCACACCTCCTAGCCCGCCAATCAGGAGCTGACAATCCCGGGGCAGCCGGTATTTAGGGCGTCGCGCTACCGGCGTTCGGGGCGACTGAGTGTATGAGCAGTACGCCTCGATTCGGTGCCCCAATTCGTTCTAGTGGTAGACTCGCGTTAATTTGTTTTCGGATGTTAGTTTTCATCGCAGTTTTTGCTTCTTGTTTTGTTTTTGTTGATAGCTCTCCCCTTGTTTTGGAGAGTCTCTTTTCATTATCGTTTTCTTTGCATTTAACAGCACTGGGTTGCTCGCTTTTCATTGTCGTTTTACCTCGTGTTTTGTGTTCTCCTTAACAGCACTGCGTTGCTCGCTTTCAGTTATTATTGTACATCATTTTGTGTTTAAGACAATAAAGTCTATTTTTCTTACTTTTACCCTGATCGATCTCCCGAGGGTTTTTCCTTTTCCGTTTATGCTTACGACCTCCCCTTGTCACATCTGGAGCCAGTCGTAACATAATTGGAGGCTCGTCCGGGATCACCTTTACCTGGTTCCCGACTAAATTCTGGAGGGGATCACCAAAACGGGGAGATCCCACGGGTGTAGAAGGGGGAAGAATAGGTTTACTGTCGTGGGGTGTACCGAATCGATTTAGACATGTCTGATTTTGATTTGGACTGCTTCATGGTGAATCCGTCTCTTAACGCCCTTAATCTCTGCCGGAAGGACAAGATGTTGCAGTTTGCAAGTCGCTTCGACATCTCGTTCTCCAAACCTATCCTAAAACGTGAGTTGAAGGCTTTGATTGTGGAGGAGATGGCTGTGTTGGGGCATACGTTGTTGCCGGCACCGGCTGAGCCAGTCCTGGGTGGTATCGGGACGGCCTTCGCTCTCCTGAAAAGCGGAGACGGGTCCGCGAATGGGACCGCTGGTGATGATCGGACGAGCGAGGAGAGACGTGGGTGGGTGCCGGCGACCCCGTTCACACTTCCCCGTATTGATTATGTGTCCGCATCCAGCGGCGACCCCCGACGCGAGGCGCGGCTGAAGGTCCGCCTCGCCGGTCTCCAGCTGGAGGCACAGGAGAAGGCACAGGAGCGAGACGCCCAGATGAGGTTGGAGATTCGCCGGCTGGAGATCGAGGCCGACAAAGCCGTCCGTCTTCGCCAGCTGGAGTTGGAATCCCAGCAGGAGCAGCCGGCACCGGTGGGAGCGACAACGTCAAGTATGCCCCACCTCGCCAACTCCTCCACCCCCTATTCGGCCAATGTTGCCAAACAACTCGCGTTAGTTCCCCCCTTTCGAGAGACTGAAATGGATTCATATTTTGCCGCATTTGAGCGCCTCGCTACCGCTTAGCGCTGGCCTCGCGACGTATGGCCACTGCTCATCCAGAGCAAGCTTTATGGTAAAGCCCAAGAGGCGATAGCTGCGCTTTCACTAGAGGAAAGTCTAGAGTACGACACGGTGAAGGTAGCTATCTTGCGCACCTACGAGCTCGTTCTTGAGGCGTATCAGCAAAGGTTCTGTAATCACCGAAAAGCAGCGAATCAGACATACGAAGATTTTGCCAGAGAAAAGGTGCTTTTATTTGATAAGTGGAGCACCACATGTAAGACTATGGATTTTGCTGCGTTACGAGAATTAGTACTGTTATCAATCTCAATCAATCAATCTTTATTTCTATAGCGTCTTATACAATCAAAATTGTTTCAAGGCGCTTTACAGAACCCCAGGGCCTAACCCCAGACAAGCAACAGTGGCAAGGAAAAACTCCCCTTTAACAGGAAGAAACCTTGAGCAGGACCAGGCTCATGTAGGGGGACCTTCCTGCTGATGGCCGGCTGGGTAGAGAGAGAGAGAGAAGAGGAGAGGAAGAAGAGGGAGAGGAGAGGAGAGGCACAGAACACAGAAAACATACACAGAGATACAAAAATACAATATACAACAGGTCGGCGGGCCAGATGTTGTCATGCAGCTCCGACGGCGGCGATACCTGTAAATAAATAGAGGGGGGGGGGGGCAGAAAAACTACACAGGAATCTGCATAACTAGTCTGCTTAATGAGGAGGAGGAAAGGAGAGGAGAGGAAACCATCACCAGTGTGGAGGCCTGTCAGGTGATCATGTTTCTGGACCCCGGCAGCCTTGGCCTATAGCAGCATAACTAGTATCTTAACCTGACAATTAGACGACCCCCTAAGTATGATCATTTGTCTGTCTATGATAGTAACTGGAACTACAGAATTAGTTACAATAAGCTTTATCAAAGAGGTAGGTTTTAAGTCTGGTCTTGAAAGCAGCGATGGAGTCAGCCTCCCGTACCTGGACAGGGAGCTGGTTCCATAGCAGAGGGGCCTGGTAGCTAAATGCTTGGCCCCCCAGTCTACTCCCAAAGACTCTGGGAACCACAAGTAGACCAGCGTTCTGAGAGCGGAGCGGTCTATTGGGCTGATAAGGTATCACTAGTTCCTCCAGGTAGGATGGAGCTAGGCCTCTGAGGACCTTGTAGGTCAAGAGGAGCGTTTTAAAAATGATTCTGAATTTAATGGGCAGCCAATGAAGAGACGCCAGTACAGGAGTTATGTGATCTCTTTTGTCAATACCTGTCAGAACTCTGGCTGCAGCGTTCTGGATAAGCTGAAGACTTCTTAAAGAGTTGTTTGGGCACCCTAATAGTAGAGAATTACAATAGTCCAGCCTGGAAGTAACAAAAGCATGGACTAACTTTTCAGCATCATGCTGCAATAATATCTTCCTGATCTTTCTAATGTTCCTAAGGTGAAGAAAGGCACTTCTACAGACAAATTTTATGTGTGAGTTAAAGGAGAGGTTCTGATCAAAAGTTACTCCTAGATTCCTCACAGACAGACTAGTTTCAAAGGAGATACCATCTAGAGTGATAATGTGATCTAGCCTATCCCTGAGAGGTTTAGGACCAAACACCATGACTTCAGTTTTTCCTGGGTTGAGGAGAAGGAAATTTGAAGACATCCAGGACTTTATGTCCTTAAGACAGGTCTGGAGCTTCACTAACTTCTCTGTCTCTTCTGGTTTCATGGATAAGTAGAGCTGTGTGTCGTCAGCATAACAATGAAAATTTATCCCATGCTGCCGAATAATGTTCCCTAAGGGAAGCATGTACAAGGTGAAGAGGATTGGTCCAAGTACAGAACCTTGAGGGACTCCGTGGCTAACCCTACTGTATGAAGAGGGAACACCATGGACAAGAGCAAACTGGTATCTATCAGATAAATATGATCTAAACCAGTCTAGTGCTGTCCCTTTAATCCCAACCAAGTGTTCCAGTCTCTGTAACAGGATGCTGTGATCAACTGTATCAATGTTAGAGGAGTTTAAAAAGAGTCTCCCAGAGCGCATGGTGGTTTACCTGACTGAACAGAAGATAACCACCTTGGCCGCCGCCACCATGGCCATGGAAGAGTACGTGTTGATGCATAAAACAGTGTTCCCCACGTTGCCCCGACCCACAGTGAACCTGTCCGATCCTTCACCGAGGGCTGCTGGTAAGGGTAACCTTCCCCTGAAGGAGGATCGAACCTGTTTCTATTGTCACAAACCGGGTCACGTCATCGCCGCCTGCCTTGCTCTGGAGCGTAAAGAGCAAGCGCAACCAAAGTCAACGATGCCTCCAGCTAAAGGGGTAGGCTTCATTGAAGAGACGTCGTCTGTCAGGGGTGGGACCGGCCGGGCCGACGACTGCTTGAAGCCGTTTTTATTTGATGGTGCCGTGTCCTTAAACGCAACCAGTGAACGGCGCCTGGTGCGTATCCTGCGGGACACTGCCTGCTCTCAGTCGGTCATTCTGGCCTCAGTGCTGCCTTTTTCCCAGCAGTTGGCATGTGGATATAACGTTGAATTACGGGGTGTTGAAATGGGCGGTCTGTTGGGAATGACGTTGCAGGGGGTAAGGTGACCCCCTCCCTCGAAGTGCTGGACTCTCCTCGGCCTGCGGACTGTCCATGACTCTCTTCCCAGCTTGTGTGATCACTCGCTCCCGGGCACGCCAACAGCCTGATGTTGCCTTGTCGGACAGCGTGCTTATGCCACTTCTCTCCGGAGACACCGCAGTGGTACCGGTGGATGGAGCCCAGATGCCACCGCCCCCCGACGCCGCGGCTGAGCTGGAGAGCTCTGATATTCCTGCAGCGAGTGCTGATCCGCCATCCCTCCTGATCTCCAGCGAAGGACTGCGAGCTGCGCAGGAGGCAGACCTGACCCTACGTCGCTGCTATGCCGCCGCGGTGAAGTGCGACGAAACCGGTAATGACACTGTAGATTACTTCGCAAGTACTGTCTGGACATGGAGAAAGCTTGGGATGAAGGGGTGCCTTTTGTGTTGTTCACTGCTCGCGAAGCCATTCAGGAATCCTTAGGGTTCAGTCCGGCACAGATAGTCTTCGGTCACACCCCCCGGGGTCCAGTCCAGGTTCTGCAGGAACGTCTCCTGTCATCCAGCACTACCCCGTCACGCAACGTGCTAGACTATGTCAGTGAGTTCCATGAATGTCTCCACCGTTCCGGTGCCCTCGCTAGACAGACTCTCTCCGCCACCCAGGGAACGATGAAACGTTGCTACGACAGCTCTGCTGTCCCTTGTAGTTTCCAGGTGGGCGATAAAGTACTGTTCTCCTTCCGGTACCCGGTTCCGCTCTCTCCGTGAGGTTCGCTGGCCCCTATGAGGTGCAGGAACGTCTCGGGAAAATGGACTATCTCATCCGAACCCCCGACCGGAACTGCAAGACTCGCGTGTGTCACATGAATATGCTCAAGGCATACCGCACCCGTGACGCATCCGTGAATGCCTGCTGGGGGTCCCCCACGTCCCTTACCGTTCTGCGAAGTTCCGCGGTGACAGTCACCTCGTCTCCTCCCGTCCCGCGGGACGACGATTTAAAAGTTAGTCTCCCCAAAATAACCGCTCAATTAGTGAACTCCAAGACCTTGAAGTCATTGCCGTCATCCTTGCAGCACCTCTCCGCTGAGCAGCAGCAAGATGTGCTTGGGTTGGTCAACCGTTTTCGGTGCCTCTTCGGGGACATCCCGACGCGCACCACAGTCCTCCAACATGACATTCTTGTGAACCACGCTAAGCCCATCAAACAACATGCGTACCAAATTTGGGCTGGAATACTGGAATTATTCAGTTGTTCAGTGGTGTGTGTTTTTCCGGTTCTGGTTGAGTGAACGCTGGTGCGTTTTGCTGCCGCTACTCACCGGCAGAATCCTAATGTTATGTTTTCCAGCCTTATCTCAACGGCAGCTCCTGGTTTTCGTCTTTTTTGGACTCAATTTTTCCATCTCTGCCACCACCCTTGAGGTCCGCCATCCCTCTGTGGCGCCAGGCTAACTCGGCTAACTTAGCTCCTCTGGTCGGCTCACCGCTCAGCTTCGAGTCACTCCCGACCCTCATGCCTTATTATGTGGGCCTGTAAGGTCTACATATGGGCCCTCCTGGTCTGGACTGCCTTGTTTCTCCTCCTCTTGCCTGTGGACGGATTACTCCAACACTCGGCAGCAGAGCTTCTCAGGCTCCGCTCTCGGCAATCCTGCTCTCCACCGGCGGCTCTCGCCCGCCATCCGGACATCACCTTCCATCGTCGCCAGAGATATGTCCACCGTGGTTCTGGTGGGGTTTCCTCTTCTCCAGCTCCAAGGGGATTTCCTCCTGGTCCTCCGCTCGGCGCCCTCCCAGACCCTCCGGCAGAACTGTCAACCACAGTGTGTTAGCCCGCCTGGCTAGGTCGGCTAATGCTTCTCTCACCAGCGACACCGCCGACGTCTGCTTCGGTCTTCTGAACATCCGTTCCCTCACAGGTAAATGGCATCTCGTCCCGGATCTCCTCACAGACCGTAAGCTGGATTTTATGTGCCTGACAGACTTGGCAGCTACCCGGCGACTTCTCCCACCTGAACGACAGCACTCCTCCGGGGTTTGTTTACCTCTGCAAACCTCGCGGCTCCTGTCGCAGAGGTGGTCTCGCGATTCTTTACCGCGAGAAGTGGAAGGTCGTCCAAGTCTCCGTGTCTCCGTGGTCATCTCTGGAATGCCTCGTCTGTCTCATTTCTGGCCCCACTCCCACAGTTATTGCCTCCGTCTACCGTCCTCCTGAACCCCACACCGATGTCCTGATTGAACTCTCCACTCTTCTCTCCCACCTCTCCACTCTCTCCGAACATCATTCTACTGGGAGATTTGAACATACATATGGACAATGCTGCTCTGCCTCTCACCAAAGACTTCTCCTCGCTACTCGACAGCTTCGGCTTCCATCAGTTTTCGGACTTCCCCTTCCACATCAAAGGCCACTCTGGACTTGCTGCGCAGGTCTCTCCCCCTCCAACTGCTTTGCCGACAACCTACACATCACGGACCACTTCCTCCTCTCATTTAATGTTTCCCTCTGTCTCTCCACGTCCAAGACTCCTTGTGTCATCTTCTTCCGCAATATGAAGAACATCAACATGGACTCCCTTTTCTCCTCCGTCGCCGACCTGACTCCAGACTCCTCCTCCTCCCCTGATGATCTTGTCTCCCTCTACAATACCAGTCTCTCCAGAATCCTCGGCTCTCTTGCTCCGGTCAAATCTCGCTCTGTCCTCTTCTCTCGCTCTGCTCCATGGTTTACTCCCAACCTCCGTGCCATGAAATCAAGGAACCGCCAGCTGGAAAGACTCTACAGGAAATCCCATCTCACTATCCACAAGGACATGTTCATGGCCCAACTGTCTCTCTATAAGGACTCCATCTCTCATGCAAAATCGCAATATTACTCCGGGTTGATCTGCTCCAACTCAACGGACACAAAGACCCTCTTTTCTGTCTTTAATAGCATCATCCAGCCACCGGATTCCCTCCCTGCCCACCTCTACTCCCCGGACTCCTGTAACTCTCTCCTCCAGTTTTGCACCCTTAAAGTCTCAAATATCCATCAGCAACTCGGTTCCTCATCTGCCCCCCTTCCCTTTTCTGATCTCCCCTCCCCTGATCTGCAATTCTCCACCTTTGATCTCCCCCCGCCCTCAGCCATCTTCAAACTTGCCACCAAGTCCAAACCCTCCACCTGCCCTCTTGATCCCCTCCCCACTCCCCTGGTCAAATCCTGTCTCCCCTGGCCTTGACCCCAACAACTTCAACAACCTCCGACCCATCTCGCACCTCCCTTTCATCTCCAAAATCCTTGAAAAATCTGTTGCATCACAGCTCCATAATCATCTCTCCAATAACAGTCTTTATGAACCTTTCCAGTCTGGTTTTCGTCCCCGCCATAGCACTGAGACAGCCCTGCTAAGAATTACAGACCACCTCCTCATGGCATCTGACTCTGGTTTGCTCACTATTCTCATCCTCCTTGACCTGACCGCAGCCTTTGACACTGTTTCTCACCCCATCCTCCTCAACCGTCTTTCCTCTATTGGCATCTCTCACACACCCCTTCACTGGTTTCACTCATATCTCACTGGCCGTACTCACTTCATCCTGCTCAAGTCCTTCACCTCGGATCCTATTATTAATAATAATAATAATACATTTTATTTGACAGCGCCTTTCTGGACACCCAAGGTCACTTTACAGAGAATAAATACACACTAAAATAAATAAAAATAAATAAAATAAATAAAATAGCAGGCAATTAAAAGGCAACAGGCAGTTAAAACAGGTAATTAAAAGGCAGCGATAAAATCAAAGAAAGGCAGATATGGGCAGCAGGAAATTGTAAAGGGGTAATGAAAGGGCAACAGAAATCAGAAAATGATAAATTCAGACCGAGAATGCAGTTTTGAACAGGTGGGTTTTGAGATTAGATTTGAACTGGGGGAGAGAGTCAATGTTGCGTAGGTCCGGTGGAAGAGAGTTCCAAAGTTTAGGGGCAGAGCGGCTGAAAGCTCTGCCCCCCATGGTGCTGAGGCGTGAGGAAGGTATGGAGAGGTGAAGGGAGGAGGAAGACCTGAGGGACCGAGAGGGTGTGGAGACGTGGAGAAGGTCAGTCAAATAGGGGGGGGGCAAGGTTATGGATGGCTTTAAAAGTATATAAAAGGATCTTGAAGGTGATGTGGAGATGAACCGGGAGCCAGTGAAGCTGCTGGAGAACAGGGGTAATGTGCTGAGTGGAGGGGGTTCTGGTGATGATGCGGGCAGCAGAGTTCTGGACCAACTGGAGTTTCCGGAGGGATTTGTGGGGGACACCGAAAAGGAGTGCATTGCAGTAGTCGATACGGGAGGTGACGAGGCTGTGGACTAGGATGGCAGTGGCGTGGGGGGGAGAGAGAGGAGCGGAGACGATTGATATTGCGCAGGTGAAAGTAAGCAGATCGGGTGATGTTGTTGATGTGAGATTGGAAGGAGAGTGAGCTGTCCAGGATGACACCCAGACTCTTGACCTGAGGGGAGGGGGACACTGTGGAGCTGTCTATGGTGAGGGAGAAACTGTCAGCTTTGGAGAGGGAGGATTTGGTGCCAACAACCAGAAGTTCCGTTTTGTCGCTGTTTAACTTGAGGAAGTTGATGGTGAACCAGGACTTAACTTCAGAAAGGCAGTTGGTGATGGAAGAGGGTGGGAGGGGGGAGTTGGGCTTGCAGGAGACATAGAGCTGGGTGTCATCCGCGAAGCAGTGGAAGTGGATCCCAAATTTGCGGAAGATATTGCCAAGGGGGAGGATATAGATGATGAAGAGGAGGGGCCCAAGGACAGAGCCCTGAGGTACACCAGAAGTGACGGGGGAGGGATCGGATGTGAAGGACTTGAGCTGGATGAAGTGGGTGCGGTCGGTGAGGTACGAGTGAAACCAGTGAAGGGGTGTGTGAGAGAGGCCAATGGAGGAAAGACGGTTGAGGAGGATGGGGTGAGAGACAGTGTCAAAGGCTGCTGCCAGGTCAAGGAGGATGAGGATAGTGAGTGAGCCAGAGTCAGAAGCCATGAGGAGGTCATCGGTAATTCTTAGCAGGGCTGTTTCCGTGCTATGGCGGGGGCGAAAACCGGACTGGAAAGGTTCATAAAGACAGTTATTGGAGAGATGATTATGGAGTTGTGCTGCAACAGTCTTTTCCAGGATTTTGGAGATGAAAGGGAGGTGCGAGATGGGTCGGAGGTTATTGAAGTTGTTGGGGTCCAGGCCAGGCTTCTTCAGGATAGGGCTGACGGCTGCGGATTTGAAGGAAGTGGGAACGGTTCCAGATGAGAGTGAAGAGTGGATAATAGCTGAGATGAGGGGGAGCAGGACGGGAAGACAGGATTTGACCAGGGGGGTGGGGAGGGGATCAAGAGGGCAGGAGGAAGGTTTGGACTTGGTGACGAGCTCGAGGATGGCTGAGGGCGGGGGGAGATCAAAGGTGGAGAAGTGCAGGTCCGGGGAGGGGAGGTCAGAATAGGGAAGGGGGGCAGCTGAGGAACCGAGTTGCTGGTGGATATTTGAGACTTTAAGGGTGAAAAACTGGAGGAGAGAGTTACAGGAGTCCGAGGAGTAGAGGTGGGCAGGGAGGGAATCCGGTGGCTGGATGATGCTATTGAATACAGAGAAGAGGGTCTTTGTGTCCGTAGAGTTGGAGCAGATCAATCCGGAGTAGTATTGTGATTTAGCATGGGAAATGGAGTCCTTGTAGAGAGACAGTTGGGCCATGAACATGTCCTTGTGGATAGTGAGATGGGATTTCCTGTGGAGTCTCTCCAGCTGGCTATTACCGCATTAATCCTGTCAAGCGCGCGCAAATGAAACAAGAGACGGTTTATTTGCAGGAGCATGGGTTCGCGCGGCGCAGTTCAAGCCCCTGGAGTTCCCCTTGCTTGTTGGAGACCAAATCTGATGGAATGCCGAGGTTCGCCACCGACTACCGCAAGCTAAACGCCGTCACGGTTATGGACTCATACCCTCTGCCTCGCATGGAGGATTGCATTGACAATCTAGACACGGCAAAATACGTGACGAAACTTGATTTATTGAAGGGTTACTGGCAAGTCCCGTTAACGGAACGCGCCTCCCAGATCTCCGCCTTCGTAACTCCCGACTGCTTCCTGAAGTACATTGTTATGCTTGTTTTTGTTGATAGCTCTCCCCTTGTTTTGGAGAGTCTCTTTTCGTTATCGTTTTCTTTGCATTTAACAGCACTGGGTTGCTCGCTTTTTGTTGTTGTTTCACCTCACGTTTTGTGTTCTCCTTAACAGCACTGCATTGTTCGCTTTCAGTTATTATTGTACATCATTTTGTGTTCAAGACAATAAAGTCTATTTTTCTTACTTTTACCCTGTTCGACCTCCCCTTGTCACATCTGGAGCCAGTCGTAACAACAGTGCTAATCACTACACCACCGTGCCGCGTACTGTAACCACTCTTAAGTTGTGCTGTCAGGTCTCAGATGAGAACCAAAGTGTGACAAGTCAAACACAGCTTTATTGATGGGGTTGCACAGAGAGAAATAACAAGACTTGCACGGAAGCGGGATCTGAGTGAGTCCAGGCAAAGTCAGGGACAGAAGGCAGCATGGTCATAGTCATAGTGCTTTAGACCCACGTATCCCTTCCTCCCTTACTGGTGAAGACTTCATGAGCTTCTTCACTCATAAAGTTCTAGCCATTAGAGAGAAAGCTAAGCAGGCCATCCCAACATCTGGACCATCACCAGATGTGCTGACATACAGGTTCTCCAACGAGCCCTTAAACTCCTTCAGCCCTATATATTTTTCTGAGCCGTCTTTGCTAATTCAGAAATCCAAGACCACCACGTGTCTTTTAGATCCCATCCCAACACACCTGTTGAAGGATGTTCTACCATTGATAGGCAGTCCTTTCCTGGACCAGATCAATGGTTCCTTAGTAACAGGTTATGTACCCCGGTCCTACAAGCTGGCAGTGATTAAGCCGTTGCTTAAAAAACCCTCACTGGATCCTGACGTGTTAGCAAATTATAGGCCGATATCCAACCTTCCTTTTATTTCTAAAATTCTTGAGAAGGTGGTGGTGACTCAGTTACTGGAGCACCTGCAGAGGAACAGTCTGTTTGAGATGTTTCAGTCAGGCTTCAGAGCTCACCACAGCACAGAAACAGCACTTCTTAAAGTTCCCAATGATCTTCTTATAGCTTCAGATCATGGACTGGTCTCTATGCTGGTTCTGCTGGACCTCAGTGCTGCTTCTGATACAGTTGATCACAGCATCCTGTTACAGAGACTGGAACACTTGGTTGGGATTAAAGGGACAGCACTAGACTGGTTTAGATCATATTTATCTGATAGATACCAGTTTGCTCATGTCCATGGTGTTCCCTCTTCATACAGTAGGGTTAGCCACGGAGTCCCTCAAGGTTCTGTACTTGGACCAATCCTCTTCACCTTGTACATGCTTCCCTTAGGAAACATTATTCGGCAGCATGGGATACATTTTCATTGTTATGCTGATGACACCCAGCTTTATTTATCCATGAAACCAGAAGAGACAGAGAAGTTAGTGAAGCTCCAGACCTGTCTTAAGGACATAAAGTCCTGGATGTCTTCACATTTCCTTCTCCTCAACCCAGGAAAAACTGAAGTCATGGTGTTTGGTCCTGAACCTCTCAGGGATAGGTTAGATCACATTATCACTCTAGATGGTATCTCCTTAGAATCTAGTCTGTCTGTGAGGAATCTAGGAGTAACTTTTGATCAGAACCTCTCCTTTAACTCACACATAAAATTTGTCTGTAGAAGTGCCTTTCTTCACCTAAGGAACATCACAAAGATCAGGAAGATATTATTGCAGCATGATGCTGAAAAGTTAATTCATGCTTTTGTTACTTCCAGGCTGGACTATTGTAATTCTCTACTATTAGGGTGCCCAAACAACTCTTTAAGAAGTCTTCAGTTGATCCAGAACGCTGCAGCCAGAGTTCTGACAGGTATTGACAAAAGAGATCACATAACTCCTGTACTGGCGTCTCTTCATTGGCTGCCCGTTAAATTCAGAATCATTTTTAAAACCCTCCTCTTGACCTACAAGGTCCTCAGAGGCCTAGCTCCATCCTACCTGGAGGAGCTAGTGATACCTTATCAGCCCACTAGACCGCTCCGCTCTCAGAACGCTGGTCTACTTGTGGTTCCCAGAGTCTTTGGGAGTAGACTGGGGGGCCGAGCATTTAGCTACCAGGCCCCCCTGCTATGGAACCAGCTCCCTGTCCTGGTACGGGAGGCTGACTCCATCTCTACTTTTAAGACCAGACTTAAAACCTACCTCTTTGATAAAGCTTATTGTAACTAATTCTGTAGTTCCAGTTACTATCATAGACAGACTAATGATCACACTTAGGGGGTCGTCTAATCGTCAGGTTAAGATACTAGTTATGCTGCTATAGGCCAAGGCTGCCGGGGTCCAGAAACAGGATCACCTGACAGGCCTCTGTCACCACACTGGTGATGGTTTCCTCTCCTCTCCTTTCCTCCTCCTCATTAAGCAGACTAGTTATGCAGATTCTTGTGTAGTTTTTCTGCCCCCCCTCTATTTATTTACAGGTATCGCCGCCGTCGGAGCTGCATGACAACATCTGGCCCGCTGACCTGTTGTATATTGTATTTTTGTATCTCTGTGTATGTTTTCTGTGTTCTGTGCCTCTCCTCTCCTCTCCCTCTTCTTCCTCTCCTCTCCTCTCTCTCTCTCTACCCAGCCGGCCATCAGCAGGAAGGTCCCCCTACATGAGCCTGGTCCTGCTCAAGGTTTCTTCCTGTTAAAGGGGAGTTTTTCCTTGCCACTGTTGCTTGTCTGGGGTTAGGCCCTGGGGCTCTGGAAAGCACCTTGAAACAATTTTGATTGTATAAGACGCTATAGAAATAAAGATTGATTGATTGATTGATTGATGGTCCACCAGGGCTCAGGTAGGGGGTTGTGGTTAGGACTGGAAGGTAGTCGGGTTTACTGGGAGTCAGGCAGGCTCGGGATGTCGTGGACAGGCTGGGTGAGGAACAGGCAGGCAGGTAACTGGATCTCAGGAACCAAGAACAGACAGGTTTACCAGGGAACAGACAAATGGAACAGGCAGGGACGGAAACAGGCAGGGTCAAGAACGGGTAGACAGAAAACACTGGAAAGTCTGGCATATCACAGAGGACAATCTGGGGTAGGGCGGGACCTAAATAGAGCCCTTGTAATTGCCCTAGTTGGCCACTGGTATGAAGGAGAGATTGTGGGTGGGGCTGTACTCTCCACAGCTGTGACACTGAGCTTGAAGTTGTTGTCCTGTGAGACCTATCACGCAAGCTGCTAACTCTCAGAAACTCTCTGATTCAGTTGTGGCTTTAGGGCTGCCAGACTACTTCCTGTCACTTTCCCCCAGTTTCTGAGTTCCTTTTGATGGTGAAGAAAACTGTACTCACTGACACCTTGACTTTCTTTGCAATTTCCCTGTAGAAAAGACCAACAATTTTAAGTGTTATGATGGTGTGTCTCTCTTCCATTGGTAATTGCCTTTTTCTTGCAATTTTTGTAGCAACACACTACTTTCTGGAGTACAATACTGTTCACCTGATGCTCATGAGGGTCTGGTACTACAATGTGTTATAACACTGCTTTTATGCAGATGGAGGGTAGTAAGAAGAAGATTTGGAAAATCTGTAGTACTTACCTTTGTACCATTTCAGTGTTCATGACTTGAATCACAATATATAACAATAAACAGTGTGTGTGTCTATCTACAGCTGGCAAAACTCCAAAAAGCGAGTGAGGGTGGGTGAGTGAGTGTGAATGAGGATGTCCTTCAGAGGGCTCAATAAAATGGGCTCCTGGCAAAAGGAGAGACATTTCAGAAATGTTACTGTCCCTTTAAAACTCACTGACAGGTTTATTGGGCATCAAACCATCAGCAAGATAAAAGGTGAACAGAAGGCTTTATCCTACTCAGGCATGAGAAGGCATCATCCTTGTTATTGGGCTAAGGACAGTTGAGTAAGTAAGTAAGGCCTTTATACTCCCTTATCGCCTATGATTTGAAAGGCACATGGGATGGAACCTCAACCTCAAGAAACTACTGGGAGTTGGGACATCAGAAGCAAAAGGCATTAAATGGACTGCATTTACTGTTTCAAAAAACATGTTGACAGAGTTTACTCATCTGACCTGAAACCACAAATACCATGCAGTTACGGTTAAAGGATTGGCACACAAAATGAGAAAAGAAATTGTGTCATCTGGGTTTATTGGTAATAACAGGGGTTAGGATAAATGCACAAGAGTCAAATCTTAATTTTCAAATTCATTAACTTTAAGGCATTTTGGATTGAACTACAAACAAATCAATAAGGCACAAAGTTTTAGATGCATTAAACTACAGACTAGGTCATTAGGACACAATAATATATAGTGTATGTGATTATTAATCATGAATAGGTTTGACTGCTGTTACAACCAAGCACCAAAGCTGGTGCATGAACGCCTGATATGGAGGATTGATATTGTGTCTGTTTGTCTATCTCTGTGTTTTATTGTTTTCATGGATATAACTGTATATTTATAAGTGAGCAAATCTAGAACAAAAGATTAAAAAAAGATTTGTTGGAAACCTAAACTGTGCAGACAAATAAGGTAATCAGCAGCATATCTTCTGGGCATTAGACAATGCTCAAAGGAATTATGAAACACTCTGTCCCCTTTTGAATGAAACAGTTCATGAACACATTGTCATGACAGTAAATATACTGCTCTTAATTATCATTCAGGAAGCGAATTTTTGTTTCTTTTTAAGATGTCATTCTTCACACCCCTGCAGTGATTGTACAATATATTTGAGCTACAAATATAAAAATAAAAAGACAAAACAGAACTAAAAGCCCTAAAATATATAATAAATAAATCCAGTTGCTTAAACCTATTGAGTTCTTTTAGTGACACATATTAAAAATTAAAGTAAATCATACTGAGCCATCTATAACATTGTGGCTCTTCAACTGTAGGTTTTTTTTTTTTGTTTTTTTTTTGTAAAACAACACAAGTCAATCCTTTCATAAACAATAAACCAGTTTTACTGGGACATGCCATCATAGATATTTGAAACAAAGTTAAATTTAAATAAAAGTTACAGTGATTGCACACAGCACATATGAACATCTAAGTACTGAGCTTTAGTTCAGGCCTGTGCTCAAAAGCAGCAGCACACACGCAGAGGCCAAATTTATAATATAAATTCAATAAATCACAGGAAGTGGCTTAGGAAACACTTAACATCAGTCAACGATAGAGATGTTCATCAAGCACTACAAATTCCCTAACTTTGTTGTTAGTTTAAAACAGTTCTAAACATACACCTGGGAAGTGTGGACATCCACACTCTGAATTATTGATTTAGCCTTGGCAATAATAGCTGTGACTGCGACTGGTTCGTATTCCCTTCATATTACGGCCTCGTCTGATTCTTCTTGGAACTTCACATTTTTCAAACGCAGTTCAGGTTGGGGTCATCGGCCTCTGAAACGAAGGACCACGCTGGTGAAGACATGTGAGTGCACTCCTCAATCAGGCTGGGGGCTTAGATAACGTAACCAGTACAGCAGAGAGCGCTTTGGGGCTGATTGGCCCGCAAACAATTTCTGTATTTTCATTCACTGATCAGATATGTTTATCAAGTAAAATTTTTTTCATTGGGCTGATAAAAATTGATGGAATTTTCCCACTGATATTTTATCAGTCCAATGAAAATCATGCATGCCTAAGTCCTGCATTGTACAACAGCTTCACATTTTAACAAGAAACCCAAAACACAAAGAAGGGATGGGGTCTGGCCCAGGGGAGGGCGTTGAACCAACGGTGGGTGCTCACTGTCCAACTGTGGCAGTTTGTGCTGTTCTGTTAAAATAGAACAATAATAGTCATCCTACTACTACTACTACTACTACTACTACTACTACTACTACTACTACTACAACAACTAATAATAATAGTAATACTACTTCAATGTAATAATAAGGTTATATATAAAGTACATTAAGAAAACAGGGTTTACACACAATAACAGTCACCTTCTTCAGAATGGCATTATTTCAGCTTTTCTTCAGTGGCTCAATATGCAATATGGGCCAAACTCCACATATAAACTGGATGACATAAAGACAAAATAATAAATGAACAAACATATTCAATAATTGCTCATATGTGACCAGTGGTATGGCATACCTTTACTTTTGATCTATATTTAAGATAGATTGATCTTATCTGCAGGCTGAAAGAAAATATACATCAATATTTTAAGCAAATGACAGAAGGGCAGAACAAATTGCAAAATGTAGTTTTAAAGGACTTTATATATTTCACCTAAGAAGTATATGGAGGTAAGATCCAAGTCCGGTCAAGATATGCCACAAGGCATGGAACTGTGTGACTACTCCAATACCAGGAGGTAAATGATGTCTAGTGGCTCTAAGAAAAAAAAACATCAGAGCCAATAAAAGGAGAGGATTATGTCATACGTTATAATATATATGTTGTAAGTTCAGCTTCCTGTCAATCTCAAAGTAATTTCTTAACATTAGGAATGAACATATAGTACATGCATTTTACCAGAGGGATGCAACATAGAAATTATTACGATATTACACATTAAAACTGCATGAATTCTGTTTAGCATGATCATTGGATCATGGAAAAAATAGGAAAAGTATCAAATAATTAACTTTGGGACTTTGACATATATTTTTCCATGAGCAGGTCATACCTTAATGTGTCACAGAAGATATTGTCAATGTTCCACAGCAAGAATCCTAAAAGAAAGACTCCTAAGGATGTGTAACATAAAGGCTTGAGCCATGGGCTCACCCTGAAGTTAATAAAAGACATACAAATAGAATATTAGTGAACCCATTTCTTTAAATCTTTTTTAAAAAAACAAACTTACCATGTCACAATAAAGATTGATCGCATGACCAAACAAGCTACCAGAGCCCCATACATGACCTTGAAAACAACACAAAGTTAGAGAGGATTCAGAGAAATCTCCAGACATTCATAAATAGCTGTACGTATGTATCAGTTATACCTGTGTTTAATTTTACATTTTAATGCATTGAATTGTTTATTGTAGTCAAAATGATAAAATCTATCAGGATTTAATCATTAACATGACAGCCATTATGTAGAAAATACTTGTGCTTTCTTTGTTGATATAACTAGCAGTCTTCAAAATACCTGGAAATTGTTGTTTTTTTTCCTTTAACATAAATGTCTGCTTGCTTGAAGTAAACAAACCCTCAGTTCATGTTTGACTGAAGTGCAGTTTTGTGGGAGCATTAAAAGGAACATTAAAAATATGCAGTTTTAATTCTTTTAGAAAAGATGTTGAAAGTGACCTCTGCCCTCAGAAATGCTGTACTGAGACCTCCAAACATTTTTAATTTGTAGTCACATATTCTTGCTTGTATAGTGATAAAATGCGATTACTGGAATCTTCACCATCTCAGGATTCATTTGTGTAATTGTGTGATGGACAAACAGGAGTACTCGGTTGTGTTTGGACATACTGTCATATTTGCCACACTAATTAATCATATTTTTAAATGTTGTGGGTTTTCTTTCATTTAATTTTTTATGCTTGTTTACTGGCCAAAATAGTGTATCACATAATATATATCAAGAACTCTAACTAAAATATAGGACATGTCAACAGAGACTTTATCTCTTGAGCAGGATATCGCAAAGACAATAATCAATGTTTAGAAAAATAATTGTTTTTCCTAAAAATAATATTCACACATGGACTAATGAGATATCTGCAAGCATTTTGCTGAGAAAGGGTTAATTGTGCATCTTGTGCAGCCCAAACCGACAACAGGAGAAGTGTGGATGTAGATTTTGGTTCTGACACAGAGGAAATGTTAAATGCGATGGAGTGAAGCAGTGATGAGGCTGCTGTGAAGCAGGGGGTTCAAAGTTGTCCAGACTGTAGAGCCCTCTGAGGCAAACAATATTTATAGTTAGGGCTCAATGTACATTTGATTGATGGAAATCAGCAGAGCCTTGGCGTTTGGCCCTGCAGTCCACCTGGGTTCCACCAGCTCGGCCTCCATCACTGTTCAGTGTGAACAGCAGACCCAGGTACCCCTGCAGACTTCTGCTGTCATCTGGCCGAATGTCACAGAAGTGCTGGATGTTGAGGAACAATCAGGCTAACAACTGAGCAGAAAGCATAACGGAGAGAGGAGATTCTCACTGGCATTGAACGTGCCCCACTTTTAAGATGCAGCATTGGCATGACTCCAACCTCAATGTTTCTTGTAATCAGTGAGGTTTGTGCTTTTGTTGTTTTGCTTTCACATCTCAGAAATGTTTATGAAATGAAGTATGTCATGAAGTCAAGGAGGAAAGGACTGTTAATGGTAATCTTTATACTTTACATAAGGATTGGACCACTGCCATCAATAAAGACAGCAGTGTGACCTAATCTGAGTGGTGATGAGGAACAAGAGCGCTCTTACCTGGTGAAACACTGGCTCCTTCCATTTTAAGTATACCTGTAAGCATGATTAATGATCTTTATGCTGTGTTTCAGTCATTCTATTTCTGAAATGACAGCTGTCATGTTGTCTGTCGACACTCACCACAGTGACCGACACGCTGAAGATTAACAGCAATGTAATGGAAAATAGGTTGATGCTGTTTTCTTCTCTGTAGCACTCATACCTGAAAAAATGAAAATACTGTTGTTTCAACTAAAAAATATGGAAACAAATAAAAAGTTATAATTAATACATTATGATATAAATAAAAAACACGTGTAAAAATAAAGGGATTATAAAAAACAACACACACACATATATATACATACATATATATGCATATATATGTGTGTGTCTGTATATATATATATATACATACACACGTGTATACATATACATATATACATATACATATATATATATATATGTCACACCCGTGGGTCAAGCTGGCCCTTTTTGTCCTTTCTCCATGTTGTTTTGTGACTTCCTGTTTTATTTTGAAACTCATTCTCCTCTCGTTTCAGCCTACTCGCCCTTCCTGATGTTCCACCTGTCCAATTGTCCTCGCTGATCCCTGATTGTGTCCAGCTGTTCCCCATTACCCCGTGTGCTCATAGACCGGTGTCTCCCTCGGTCCTGTGCCAGTGTTGTGTCTGTCGTCGTGATCGCTAGCTCATCTAGTCATAGTCAGGATTTTGTGTATTTTGTTAGTTTCATTGTCTTAGTTTCACCCCTCATCAGAGGCGCTTTTGGTTTTGAGAAATAAAGACTGTGGAAACTCTGCACGCGAGTCCTACCTAGTGCTTCTTGTCAATATATACATACACACACACATATATATATATATATATATACACACACATATATATATCTCCAACCTCACTCACTAGCCCATTTCTCATCAGGTTGCCCAAGTCCCTCAGCAGCTGATGCGGACTTTGTCATGACGTTAGCGCTGGTGTGACTCTGCTTTGCTTCACTCATTATTGTGCATGAGATCTGAACTGGTGTAATTGTAGTGGTGCAATTCAGGGTTGCTTAAGAACCCATATTGGTCGCTCTGCCTGCTCAGGATTCTGCCTATGCCTGTACCTGGTAGATATGTTTTACCCCATGGAAGCATTTAAAATATATTTATCTATTTATCTGCAAATTCATTATAACTGATAAGATTTCCCAAATTCTTAGTGGAACTTGGCTAAAATATTCAGAATTGAATGTACATCACCGGACAGGTTGATAGAGGTGAGAAAGAGAGATACGATGCCAGAAAGTCAGAAGTGTTAGGCAGGACTCCAGTGTGAAAGACAGGACAGACAGACCAGGGCATTTAAATGGCGATTAAAGAAGTTTGTACCAGCCATGATGGTTTCCCCATCTGAGCACCAGCATGGGCCAAACTCTGGCACGTCTTTAGCCATGAGTCAGTACATGAGTCAATAATCTTGCTGCCTTTCAGCACAGATTTTTTTTTTAATCTTTCCTTTCGCCCTTGTGTTCTGCAAACATTTTCCTGAGAAAAGGTTAATTGTGCATCTTGTGCAGCCCAAACCGACAACAGGAGAAGTGTGGATGTAGATTTTGGTTCTGTGTCCCTTCTGTATGCTGGTCTGAGAACACATGTTGCTGCTCTCCACTAGTACCAACATAACAACTCAACACAGTACGGTTTGGTGGTTCTTTTGGAGGTTTATGAGCAAGGCGATACTGGTCCAACAACGAGGTCTGGACATTTTGGAGGTGTGTCTGATGAGAGATCTCTACGAGAACTCAAGAGGAAGCTACATGCTGTCCAAGAAAATGTACAGAAAGCTGAAAAATAGGAAAAAACGCAGAAAGTATAAGCATGCATTTTACTGAAAACATAACTTATCTACTGTAGATAAAAGACTTTTGTATAGAGGCTAAACCACTGTTTTTCAACTTCTTTTGAGCACATTTTTTTCAATTTTTTTTCAAAATCATAAAGCACACCATCATCCATACATCATTCATCCATCATTTTCTACTGCTGGTTCCTCCTCAGAGGGTCGTGGGGGGACTGGAGCCTGTCCCAGCACATTGGGTGAAGGCGGGGTCACCCTGGACTGGTCACCAGTCAGTCACTGGACTAACACACACATAGACAAACCACTCACTCTCACACTCACATCTACGGGCAATTTAGAGTATTCAATCAGCCTAACCCCAATCATGCATGTCTTTGGACTGTGGGAGGAAGCTGGAGTACCCAGAGAGAACCCACAGAGGCACAGGGAGAACATGCAAACCAAGGCACACATTACATCTCCCTTATTTTATTGTTATTATTTCAAAACATGTTCAATAACCATAGCTTTGTTTTTAAACTTGTAAAACATGTGTACTGTATACTACCATGTACCTTACAATACAAACTGTTGTGTGTTTCTCTTGTGAATCAAACTAACCAGAAAAAATGATTTCTCTTATATTAAACCTTAGAACATGTGTGACATTGCTTCAAACTGTGTGATACTGTATGTGTTTAGTTTCTGTATGTAGTTGGAAGCTTGACTTGCCTCCCAGACAGTGAGCGACACAACTGTGACTGCTCTGGCTGTCAGTGACCTCAGTGTTTGCGCAGTCAGCAACATTTTTGGCGTCACTTGTTTCAAACTCCATGTCCGTGGAAATGTCTTCAGCATTTCAATGTTTTAAGTGTACATCTCTTGCTCAACTTCAATTGTTCCAATGAACATTTCACTGCTGCTTTCACTCTGCTTTCACACATGTAACACACACTTACACACACTTCTTGTGTGCCCCTGTGATTTGCACATTTTTTTTCTGCATGTGCTGCAGTTAATTTTTTTTGATCATCCTGTGAAGCTGGCTTTGTCTTGTTCTTGTCACCTATATGTTTTTTAGCTGTTTTAACCATTTTCATTTTATGCACTTTATACAAATTCATCATTGCCCTGCACTCCCCACTTTTTCACCACCTCCACTGGCAGAACAGCTCAACCTTCTGATGGCGCTGTTTGGTAGCTTTTCACCACGCACCAAGCACAAAGGAGTCAGTTTCATTGCATCCCCAGTGAAAGTCAATCCAAATGAAAAATAGCTTTCGCTGTATTGCCTTGTGCCAGAGACTTTGCTTGAGCTAACCATCTTTGCTTTCTTTTGACCTCAACTAATACTTGGGCCTTCATCCGGGTCCGAAATTTGTTCAGGATCCAGTTCGGAGTTAGAATCTTTCCTTTTCAAAAACACCTCCATCACTGTCACCGAATACTCTCACTAGCCACAATGTCACCGGACACGTCCATGCAGTTCTAATCCTGCCGTCTCAAAGTACAAAGCAATTAGCTCCCTGCTTCTACCTACTGATGTGGAAGAGTATTACATGGTTACTCTGCTAGAGAGCACAGACATTATTTGTGGATAATATTTCATTTGTTTTCAGAAAATATATTTTTAAACCAATTATCTGAAGTTGGATAATTTCCTATGGCACAGAGGACACTATCTCACTGCACACACACTGGCCTAAACAAGACATATGCAGCTATTTCAACACCCAGAGAGAAAGTAGTGCCCAGATCAGGTCGACGTCACAGTATTATTTAGCATGCAATGTCATCAGGAGCCATGGCATCAGCTTCCACAGCTATGCTGATGATACGCAGCTGTACATTGCTGTTGCTCCTGATGACACAGGGCCAGTTGATGCCCTTTTTAACTGCATTTTAGATATCCAGTCATGGATGGCAGAAAACTTCCTACAGCTCAACCAGGACAAAACAGAAGTTTTAGTCATTGGTCCTGAAGGTCAGAGAGAGAAACTTTTACCAAAATTAAAGGATCTTAAACCATCTCAATTTGTAAGGAATCTGGGCATGATCTTCGACTCTGAGCTTAGTTTTATTCCACACATCAAAAACATGACAAAGGTAGGTTTTTACCACCTGAAGAATACAGCCAGAGTCCACCCGTTTCTCTCTCAGGCCAGCACGGAGCTGCTGATGCATGCTTTTATCTCTTGTTGTTTGGACTACTGTAATGCCCTGCTCTCTGGTCTTCCCAAAAAGAATATCGCTACTCTTCAATTATGACAAAACTCAGCTGCGCGGGTGCTGACGAGGACCAGAGGGCGGGAGCACATCACCCCAGTCTTAAAATCGCTGCATTGGCTACCCGTGCGTTTCAGGATTGATTTCAAGGTTCTTTTAATAGTTTTTAAATGTCTTAATGGTCTTGGGCCGACTTATTTATCCGACCTGCTCTTACTATATCAACCCTCACGGACTCTGAGGTCCTCCGGCACCGGTCTCTTGACCATCCCACACGTAAGCTCTAAAACGCACGGGGAAGCGGCCTTCAGGTATTCTGGTCCCCGACTGTGGAACAGCCTGAACCTCAGGGCCGCAGAGACTGTTGAGATCTTTAAAAAGAGGCTCAAGACACACCTTTTTACTCTGGCCTTAAACTAATTTATGCTTCTTACCTAACTATTTATTTAATTATTTATCTATTTGTTTGTTTAGTATTTATTTTTTTTATATGTTTCTTATGTCCTAACTACGTATGCTTCCTACCTAATTACTTACTTAATTATTTATTTATTTGTTTAATATTTATTTCTTTTATATGTTTTTATGTCCTGTTCTTAACTATTCTTAACCCACTTTTACTGTCTTAATCCCTCAGTTCATAGATATTACACATTTTATCTCATTTTACTGTTTTAGTCTCTCAGTTTTTAGCTCCAGTGTTTCCTCATGGGGGTCTGCCAGGCTGGGGGATGTATCCGGTCTACCGCCGGGGGTGCTGTCCTGTGGACGGCTCTGGCCTGGGGGGCCTGGGGGCTCTGTGCCTTGGTGCGGAGTCTCTTGTCCGCCGGGTCGGGGCGGTTCTCTGTGGTGGCACCCCCTGCGATCATGGATCGTGTCCTCCCTTGGCCTGATCTGCCCCCCAAAAAGGTGGCGTCTACCTCCCTCGTCCCAGATCTAGGTGCCCGGCCATGTCTCAGCTTGCTTGTGTGCGCGGGGATGTGTGTTGAGTGTCTGTCTGTATATAAGTATGCATGTGTGTCTATGTATGTGTGTGCTTTTATATTCTATATATTTATGGTGTTTTTATTCTTTTAATGTTGGATTGTATATGTTTTTATCATCTGTGAGGCACTTTGAACTACATAAATGTATTAAAAGTGCCATATAAATAAATAAAAAGTAAAAGTAAAAAAGTAATAACGCACAATTTAGCAGGTAACACAAACCTGTCATTGCAAACACAAAGTGTTACATTAGCAGTCTTTTTACTGTGGAAAAGTGAGACTGCTGGTGTGCCATTACCGTAATATAAACCAACCCTGGCTCATGTAACAGTCCAGCCTAACAGTGTAACCATGCATTTCATGCTATCTGCAAAAGAACGATCATTTCCCCTTTTGCTATAAAATGGGTAAGCTAATTAGTATTAATTCATTGATTTGGACTGAAATGCAGCACTGAGTGGTTAACATGCTCGCCTCACAGCAAGAAGGCCTCAGGTTCAAATCCCAGTTGGAATGGAGGCTGGGTCTTTCTCTGTGGAGTCTCCATGTTCTCCCTGTTCCTGTGTGGGTACACAGGAACAGGGAGAACATGGAGACTCCACAATGAGAGAACCCTCTTTCCGGGTACTTCAGCTTCCTCTCACAGTCCAAAGACATGAACAACTGTGATGAGGTTAAATGACGACACTAAATTGTCCTTTGTCTGAGAGTGGTGGTTGTCTGTGTGTGTCAGTCCAGTGACTGACTGGTGGCCAGTCCAGGGTGACCCTGCCTTCACCCAATGTGCTGGGACAGGCTCCAGTCCTCCCACGACCCTCTGAGGAGGAAGAAGTGGATGAGGCTGGTGGACGGATGGATGATTTGGACTGAATATTAACTCTGGGGTTGGTGTGGTCCCTACCAAAGCTCAGACCAATTCTATGCTGTTGCCAGTGTTTGTATTTTGCAATTGTTTTACTAATGAGAAGAACACAAATTCAGCATGCGAGAAGAAAGTTGTTGTTGCACATGTGCTGTGTGTGTATTTAAGTTGTATGTATTTTAGGTACAGTCTGAACTTTAAAAAAATATTAGGTATATATCAATGAGACCGTTAAAAATTAAAACAAATGAAAAATTGAAACAGCAGAGGCGGCATCTACTCTACAAACAACCCCCCACATAGTTCCCAAACTGGGAACACATGAAGACCTTACTTGGTTTATTTGAAGAAATTTTGTTTATTTCTATGATTAATTTAGTTATTTTGATGTGGGAATTGTTATTGTTGTTCTTGGTCTTTATTTTTGTTATTCAAGATAAAATATACTTATATATACTATGTTTTTATATTTAATATATTATTGTTGTTGCATTTAATATACAAATAGGACAGCAACTTAAATTAATAATTGATTTTACACTATAGTGTTCCAATAAGCAGTGTGATCAGTATTGGTATCAGTGATACTGACAAAACACCTTGATATGTTCATATACTATAAACTATAAGTTATATTACATTTGGTGGTCTGAATTGCACCAAAAAATATACATTTGGCTTGAAAATGTACGCACACCCCTCCCATCAATTTCCTCAAACTCTGATAGAAACAAACACAGATACACCAGAACACACCAGTGTGCACCACTGTGGCCTCTCAGGCTCACCATAGCACTCCCGCTAAAGGGGCAATTCACAATTTTCAGTATTTTCAAATATATGGCTCTGTCTTTTCTTTCTGCTCAGTTTTCAGATATATGGCTCTGTCTATTGATATGGAGCTGTTTTCATATAAATGTTTCAATGTTATCCTCTGTTTACCAAGACGGACCAGCGGTGTGTGTGTGTGTTCAGGCCTCCTCCCTGCCCATGGGACCCCCCCCCCACACACACACACACAGACACACACACCCTCAGAAATAGAGAAGTAACTGGCCCCACTTTCAAATGAGATGGCAGAAAACAATCAGAGAGACAGACAGTCAGGCAGACAGACAAGCAGGCAGGTTGATAGATATGGGTAGAGGATGGATGGATGGTTGGATGGACAGATACATGGACAGAAAGCATTGGCTTATATTGAAGGCATTTGAAATTCTTCTGATGAGGTACTTACAGACAGTACACAAAGACACATGTACTGTAAATCATTGGTAACTCATCCAGTAACTAAAAAATAAACACACAGAAACAGAACAAATACAATATTGTTGTGACCATCCCAACATAAATTAAAATGTTAGTAACAGTAAATTTTATTGCTTTAATGTAACAGTGTCTTACCTGCATCTCATACAGTAATGTCATGTGGAAACACCAGGAACCTACACCAACAGCTGCATCACACAAAGACAACCTCAGTTTATCTCATCAGCAACAGTGTGTTGTGTTATGTTACAGTGCCACTCATTTAGATAATCAACTGTAATCAGTGTTATCAAATAACAAACCTGCTAATCCCATGAAAGAACAGATATATCGAAACTCAAGGCCATCACGATAAGTCTGGATCGCCCCACAAATAGGAGGAAATATCATAATCAGGTTGCTGACAGTGTTCCCTGTCCAAAAAGAAAAGAAAACTTAAAACCAGATTGTAATATTTAGCAGTATTTTATGGACACACAGTTCTATGAATTGTAATAACATTGATTTGCATATTCCAAGTATAAACACAATTTACATCACAAACTGTAGTGGTTCACCACTTGGTCCACATCGGTCCTATTGGCGTCTCTGAGGCAGGTTCCTCTCTCTGTCCCTGCATGTGTCCTTCATCATCACCCTTTGGAATGTCCCTCTCTTCTCGAGTCACTGCCCTCACTTTCATTGCCTGCCTCTTCTCCAACCTCTGGCTCTCCCTCCTCTTGCTCCTCCTCTTTCAATGTCACTATATATTTTTTGGCCCTTATATACTCATTTCATTCTGATTAGCCTCTAGTTCTAAACAATGGAGATCACTGCCTTATTTCTTATAGTGAAGGCATTTGAAATCATTAACAGCATTGCTTACCTGCATCTCATACAGTAATTTCATGTGGAAACACCAGAAATACCAACAGCTCCATCAGAGACCCCAATGTATCAACAGTGAATTATCTTTACAAAGCAAGAGCTTTTCTCAGTACCAATCTATCCGACACACACAATATGAGGAGTCCATACTTTCCAAAGGTCTAAATTTTGCAGTAACTCCTGAGGAAGTACGCATCATTGAGCTCATCAGAGTCACTGGAAGTACCTTCTGTTGGACAACAACCTACTGGAGAGAATAGCCGACCCAGTCCTGTGGGTTCATAACACTAGAGATGACCACATCAAGTTCACCTGAGAGGACTTCAAAAAGATAGCTTGGCTTTCTTTTTTTTAATCAAGTATATGTTAAATAAAATAATTAGAATTAATTTGAATGAAAATCAAGTACATTTAATTAAATGTAAAAACCCCAATAAACTCAACATTTGAAGTGTTCAGTTTCTATATGCTCATCTCTTCCTGTGTTCTCCTATAGTCTATTGGAGTCAACAAGTGTACTTTACATTGGTACTATTACAAAAAAAAAAAACACTGGCTAAACTCAAACTACATGAACTGTCAAACTAATTGGAGAAATACTAATTCATTAACTACCGCAGTCAAATGATCTTCCCCATATTTTTTATGATCAAATTAGCAACTTTTCATTGATCAATTTGCTAATAATCTCAGCAGCCATATTAGACGTGATATTTTTTTATACTAGTAGTGATTTCGCTGATTATCTAGGGACTGTGCACCTTTTGACCATTCCCTATATAAAGATATTTCATAACAATAATGTGATCATTTATCAGCTATTTGAAAATACATTAAAACCTGATTGGGCCTGATCCAATCCTGATTTTGTTGAATGACTAATTTCCAATCCCACTTTTTTCTGATATTATTTTTACCTTGAACTGAATCCATTGGATTCAGATTTTTCTTTCTGTTTATTTTACAATTGAAGAAGACAGCACACTATATATAACATCAATGAAATAAAAAATAACCACAGAAATGGGCTGGTCATCTAAAGCAAACAACATTGTGAGCCTTTCACTGATCATCCAACATGAGGAAACTGGTCTTAATCTAGCCAGCAGCGTCTGCTGCCTCAAACCAGCGTTTGATTCGGTAGCGGCACTGATTCCCAACATTCTGCTTTGTGTTAATTAAATTAATTGTGTTATAGGAAGCTGCTTCACGTCGAACCACTAGCTATGCTTTTACCTGGGTGTGCATCCGTCTTCCAACTGTAGAATCGTCACAGGCCTACATGAAGTTGTTTTATTTTCACTAACCCTATTTTCACACATGCACTTCTGGCCAGAAAACTTCAAGACCAAAACCTCATGTCCGTCTGGAGCGGGGGTCGGCAACCCGTGGCTCTTTAGCGTTGCCCTAGTGGCTCCCTCAAGCTTTTTCAAAAATGTTTGAAAATGGAAAAAGATGAAGAGAGAAATATATTTTTTGTTTTAATATGGTTTCTGTAGGAGGAAAAATCTGATTTATTTATTTATTGCATTTCTTTAATTTCATCAAAGCAATGAAACATAATTCATTAATATTGTAATGAAATTAAACTTGAGGCGGCATCACACAACAGAGTAGTCATGTGGTGTGTCATTCTCTACAGGACGCACTGCAGGAAAAATAAACACTTAATCATGAAGGCTCATTATGTATTTGTAGTTAACTTAGTCATTTCGATAGTAGGCTAATATAGCTACTATAGATACATGCAGCATGTGTTGCCTTCATTATAAGGCTTATATAAGGCTTTTAATTTTTAGCGGCTCCATACATATTTGTTTTTTGTTTTTTTGGTCCAATATGGCTCTTTCAACATTTTGGGTTGCTGACCCTTGGTCTGGAGCATTGTGGTGACGACTGGTAGAGGACAAAAAGGCGCCTCTTATTTATACATGCAGACTATGAATGTATAACATTATTGATATATCTCAAGATCAGATCGGATATTTTGAACCCAGATCGACGCGATCAGCAATCTAATAAAATATGCAAAATGGACCCAACAATTACTATGATGTAGACTACAACCAAAAACCATCACAACTTTTACTACATAGTGTTTGAGTAATCCCTCATATACATCCTTGTAACCACCTCAATTGTGAATTAAAAATTACTGAATAATATGTACAATGAAAATAAGCTATAAAAATAAGCTATTAAAGAGAAGTATTAGTTGTGACAGAAAGCGCATTGTGAGTGCACCTATGTCAGCTTTATGTTGTGTATTTTAGCTCCGCCCAGCTTCGATGACGCTGCACAGCTTTTACCGTAAGGGCCCGAACAGTCGCGCACTGAAGAGCCGAAGAGCCGCTGATTTGACCAGAAAAACGCGAGAAGCGCCTCAATGTTGACGAAGCGATTTTATATGAACGTCTGTGGTGACAGTGATCAGTCAGTCTTTTGCTACGTTTCAACCGATACCGATAAAGTTTCGAAATTGGATCGGACACAAAATGTAGGCGAAATACGAACCGACTACGTTGACTTTTCTGGTAGTAATGCAGCAAACACGAACCCTCCTTTAACTAAAGGCAGCGTATTTATTATTCCAGCTTCAGCTGAAATCTCCTTTTCTCCAGAAGAACCGACGTCTGGAGCTCAGAGCCTCTCAGGGTTCCTCAAATCACCCGCAGCTCGAACCCGTCCAGCCCCGTCGAACGGAACCGGCGGCTCCGGAACACTCACAGAACTCAGCGACGTAGAAGGACACCGCGTAGTTGTCCTCACACCAGTCCAGAGTCGAGGTGGGTCGGCCCCAGAAGCCCGGGAGAGCGGAGGGAGCCATGATGGAGGGGGGAGGAGAGGGGAGGGGAGGGAGGAGAGGAGGGGAGCCATGATGGAGGGGGGGGGTGAGGTCAGCGGACCACCTGAATATACTGAATGACCAGGTTATTTCATCAATGGATTTTTTCCTCCCCCTGATGGCACAGGCATATTCCAAGATGACAATTAGACTTTGGAATTTGTGACAGAGTGCTTCAGGTAGCATGTGACATACATTTCACATGGCCCTCTCCCCGGCCACTTTCACCAGCTTCTCTGGGGGGGACCCCCAACGGCTCCCAAGCCAGGTGAGAGATGTAGACCCTCCACCTCGTCCTGAAGGCATCCTAACCAGATTCCTGAGCTCCTCCCGGATGTCCGAGCTCCTCACCCTCTCTCTGAGGCTGAGCCCGGCCAAGCCTGCGGAGGAAATTAATTTTGGCCGCTTGTATCCACAATCTCATTCTTTCGGTCATCAACCAGAGTTGATGGCCATAGGTGAGGGTTGGGATGTAGATCGACTGGTAAATCGAGAGCCGCTCCGATCCGCCTGTCGATCTCCCGTCCATTCTACCCTCACTCGTGAACAAGATCCCGAGATACTTAAACTCCCCCACCTGAAGCAGGACCTCCTCCCCGACCCGGAGAAGGCACTCTACCTTTTTCCAAGCGAGGACCATGGACTCTGACTTGGAGTCCAACCCTCACTGGTAACAAGTCCGACTTACAACCGGCTATCCGGACCAAGCTCCTGCTCCTACGGTACAGGGACTGGACGGCCCTTATCAAGGGACCATCCACCCCGTACTCTCGGAGCACCCCCCACAAGATGCTCCTGGGGACCTGGTCATAGGCCTTTTCAAGTCTACAAAGCACATGTGGACTGGTTGGGCAAACTCCCCTCCAGCACCCCAGCAAGGGTAAATCCGTGGTTCCACGACCGGGGCAAAAACCGCAACCGTTCCTCCTCGATCAGAGGTTCGACTATCGATCTAGTCCTCTTTTCCAGCACCCTGACAAAGACTTTCCCAGGGAGGCTGAGGAGTGTGTTAAAGTATGTGTGGTTGAGAATTAGACCTGCTGTGAGTAAGGAGGCATGGTGTGTGTGTGTGTGCCTGTGTGTGTTTGTGTGTGTGAGGTGAGTAAACAGTGAGTTTTAGTTGTAGAAATGAACACTGAATTAAACAGCCCCTTGAGGGAGTGGCTGTAGTAGGAACAGATTTAGAGGGACTGGAAGTGGAATCGTCAAGCGACAATCGTCATGAAATTCTTCGGGATTAAAAGGATCTGACGTGTAGCCTAATGCTGTAAAGACAAGGGTTAATCTCCTTGTGCAAGCCCTGAAATAGATCCTACAAGTAATATGCCTTTCCCTGAGTCGTCCTGGTGTTAGTAGTGAGATGTGTATAGTGATTTACACCTACTACGTACAGTACACAGTAGGTACTTGACTGTTTGCAACATACTTAACTGTTGGCATGTCTGCTTCAGATTTTCTGTTTAGTCTTTTTGCATGACAGAATTATTTTTCTTTTATTAGTCCTTGGAGTGTTGAAAAAGCCATGCTGATTGCATGAAGACCACCAATGCTAATAAAGACAATAACAACAACAGTTATAGGATCTTAGATTTGTAATCTAGACTGCTTGTTGGACTATTTTTTGCAGCATGGCTCTGCAGCTCCGCCCACTCCATGCCAGAAGGATTACAGTTTTTAATTCTTTGGTTAACACTGATGGACAACCCTTCAGCTCTAGGAGAAATTCAGTCCTTCATGAACTTATTTTGCTATTACGGTAATTACTTTGTTGGTCTTTTTTGATTTTTCTGGTGTAAGAAAGCTGCTGTAAAAACCTCTGCTGTATGTCATGCCACTGAAGACTTGAACAAATGACATAAACTCCATGAATACCATCATGAATACAAAGTGATTAACAGACAACTTATTCCAGAACTGATACTGGCTGTCGGGATACAAAGTAAGTACTGGATTATCTTTGCTTAGTGTGAATAAATCTTTTGTT
>CAJVRN010000091.1:0-80346 GCA_911728415.1 Lagocephalus sceleratus | reverse complement strand
TTTATTTTAATTGTATTTTTTGTTTATTAAAACTTTAATGATTTTGCCTTTTGTAAGACTAGGTTTAAGTATTGATAATATATTCCTTATAACACAAAGTTAAATTTAAAAATTCCTGTCAACCTTTCATATTTTTCTTACAAAAAATACAGTGGGCTGCTGGTGGGCTTCTCTACCACCAGGTTTCGTAAGTTTTCTGGGGGAACTCTTGCATAATTAACGGATCATAATGCAATTATGAAAAATGTTTTTATTCGTAATTTTTTTTTGTTTGCCTGTTCTTTGGTCCCAATTATAGTGCTAATTGTTTTTTGTACAATCCAAACTGTTTATTCTGCCCATATTAAAGCTTTTTCTGTCTGCCTACAGTGTCTCACATTAGTTAGGGTTGGGGCCCTGATCACCCTGGTTAGGGATGGGGTGTCAAACTCATTTGGGTTAGGGTTAGGTGAGAGAAGGTTAGGGGTTAGGGAGAAAGGTTAATATTGGCATTAGGGTGAGAGAGTTAAACCTGGTGTTAGACGCCAAGATTGAAGGCTGTACTCTGCTCTTCTCTCCCCTCCCCTCTTCTCTCCCCTCTGCTCTTCTCTCCCCTCTGCTCTTCTACCTATTCTATCCTCTACCTATTCTATCCTCTATCTGTCCTCCCCTCTCCAGGTATCCTCGCCTGGGATTCTGTAAAGCACCTTGAAACAATTTGATTGTAAAAGACGCTATATAAACAAAGATTGATTAATTGACAGGGTCAGGGGTTGGGGTGAGAGAAAGTTAATCTTAGAATCACAGATGCCAAGATTGAAGGCACTGTCCATCACCCATCTCATCCCAGGATCACCTCACCACCACTCTGTATCTGAGGGCTGAAATATGGGGTTAAAGCCAAAGTTAGGGTTAAATTATGGGCCCAGGGTTAGGATTAGAATGGGTTAAAGAGAGCCCAGGTGAGGGTTAGAATGGGTTATGGTTATAAAGAGCCAGGGTTAGGATTAGGTTATGGTTTGGTTTCCTCTGCTCTCCTCCACTTCATCAGTAGACTAGTGATGCTATTTGTTGTGTATTTTTTTCTGCCCCCCCCCCCCCCCCCCTTCTGTGTTTGTTTACAGGTATCGCTGCCTTCAGAGCTGCATAATGACCTCCGACCCCGATGACCCACTGAACCCGCTGCTTATTCAATATGTATTTCTATGTGTATTTCTATACTCTGTGCCTCTTCTCTTCTTTCTTCTCCCTCTCCCCTCTTCTCCTCTCATGGATTGGGCGAAGTGGGTTTTCGACTCATGAGCCGCCATTTCCACTTCCTCAAAGAGTTTGGGATGCGCTCCTCCAACTGTCTTTCCGAGTGGACTTTCCCACAGGACGAGGTCTCCAACCACTCTTTCTCTGAGGAGCCAGCCTTCCCTCTCTGGCTGATGAGGAGCTCCACCTCTCTTGGCCTCCTTAGTTCTTCCCAGAAGTGGAGCTGGAGGAACTTCTTCTTGCTGGCGCCGGCTGCTGGAAAGAGGAAGCAATGGTGATCAGCAGTACCATCTTTGCTGCAGGCTCTATTTCTGCACAGGTATGTGTCCTTGCAGAGACCGTCACCATCGCTGTGCAGTCCAAGGCATTTTTTACATGCCCCCTGCTTCTTCACAGCAGCTTTCTTTTCATTGTATTTCAGTCCTCTAAACTTTTGCAGAAGATCTTGTCATGATGCCTCCAGTCCCCACAAACACCACACACATCTTCCATACTTTTCTTTGCTGTCAGCTTGGTGGAAGCGTATCTTTTCTCTGATTTCTTGAAACTGCCCTCTGCTTTTTCTGCTTTCTCCATAGTTTTGAGCTGCTCAAGTCTTTCAAGGACCCCTTCTTGCTTCTTCAGGAACATCAAGAGCATTTCAAAGTGGTTTTCTGGGTTGACACCATTGCTTGGCTCTAACATGAAAATTAACCAGTCTCTTTTTACCAGATCAAGCATCTTGCTCTCTATTGTCTTGATGACCAATGGGTTCTTCAGTGCACCTGAGTGGCCCAGCTCCGTCAAATCAGTTAGGCTTTCTCCACAGTTTGTATGATATCAATAGCTTTCCTTGGCAGATTTCCCTTCACTGGAGCCATTTTCTCTAATTCCTCCAGGATCTCAATGACAATTGTAGACTTATTTACATACCTGTTCTCAGTGACTCTGAAGACCTCATCAGCCGTGCTGTAGGTTGACTGTGTGAGTTGTTTCTTTATCCCCTCATCAACGCAGTCGAGGAGTTGAATTTTCTTGACCTCCGCTGATCCAGGTGGTTCTCCTTGTCTTTGCAAGTTCTTCCACTCCTTTCGCCATGTGTGATAACCCCTCTTGTCTCCACTGAAGGTAGGAAGAGCTGCTGGTGATTCTGACTGGAGTCATCATGACTACAGATGGTGCAGACTTTCCTTCCTCCACGGCTCTCCGCGGGGTGGTAAAGGCAGCGGTCCTCAGCTCAAGTCCGCTGCTGGCTCCTTTGAGTTGTCTGACCCGGCCATCCAGATCCTTCTTCTCCACTGCAGGGATCCATCGCTCCCACACCGACATGACCCTGATGACCTCTCGCATCCTCTTCCCCAGGAGATTTAGATGCACCCCTCATATCCCTCAAGGTGAGTAATAATACATTTTATTTAACAGTGCCTTTCAGAACACTCAAGGTCACTTTACAACAAGGAATAAATAACACGCTAAAAATAAATAAAAACAGCAGACAATTAACAATAAAATCAAAGGGAGAATTCAGATTTGAACAGGTGAGTTGAGACTGGATTTGAACTGGGGTAGGGAGGTGATGTTAGGTATGTCTGGTGGGGGAGAGTTCCAAAGTTTAGGGGCAGAGCTTTCAGCGGCACTGCCCCCCATGGTGCTGAGACGTGAGGATGGCGCGGAGAGGTAAAGGGAGGAAGAACACCTGAGAGACCGAGAGGGGGTGGAGACGAGGAGGTCAGCCAGATGGGGGGGGCAAGGTTCTGGATGGCTTTGAACGTATATAGAAGAATCTTAAGGGTAACATGGAAATGAAACAGGAGCCAGTGGAGCTGCTGGAGAACAGGGGTAATGTTATGAGTAGAGGGGGTTCTGGTGATGATGCGGGCAGCAGAGTTTTGGACCGATTGGAGTTTCCGAAGGATTTGTGGGAGACACCGTAAAGGAGTGCATTGCAGTAGTCGATACGGGAGGTGACGAGGCTGTGAACTAGGATGGCAGTAGCATGGGGGGAGAGAGAGGAGCGGAGACGATTGATATTGCATAAGTGAAATTATGCGGACCAGGTAATGTTATTGATGTGGGATTGGAAGGAGAGTGAGCTGTCCAGGATGACACCCAGACTCTTGACCTGAGGGGAGGGGGAGACTGTGGAGCGTCAATGGTGAGGGAGAAACTGTCAGCTTTGGAGAGGGAGGATTTGGTGCCAACAACCAGAAGTTCAGTTTTGTCAGTGTTTAATTTTAGGAAGTTGATAGTGAACCAGGATTTGACTTCAGAGAGGCAATTGGTGATGGAAGAGGGGGGAGTTGGGCTTACAAGAGAAGTAGAGCTGGGTGTCATCCGCAAAGCAGTGGAAGTGGATACCAAATTTACGGAAGATATTGCCAAGGGGGGATATAGATATAGATAATGAAGACGAGGGGCCCAAGGACAGAGCCCTGCGGCACACCAGAAGTGACGGGGAAAGGATCCGAGGTGAAGGACTTGAGCTGAATGAAGTGAGTACGGCCGGTGAGATATGAGTGAAACCAGTGAAGGGGTGTGTGAGAGATGCCAATAGAGGAAAGACGGTTGAGGAGGATGGGGTGTGAAACAGTGTCAAAGGCCGCAGTCAGATCAAGGAGGATGAGAATAGTCAGCAAACCAGAGTCAGATGCCATGAGGAGGTGGTCTGTAATTTTTAGCAGGGCTGTCTCAGTGCTATGGCGGGGATGAAAACCGGACTGGAAAGGTTCATAAAGACTGTTTTGGGAGAGATGAGTATGGAGCTGTGATGCAACAGATTTTTCAAGGATTTTGGAGATGAAAGGGAGGTGTGAGATGGTTCGGAGGTTATTGAAGTTGTTGGGGTCAAGGCCAGGCTTCTTCAGGATAGGGCTGATGGTTGCAGATTTGAAGGAAGTGGGAACGGTTCCAGATGAACGTGATGAGTGGATAATGGCTGAAATAAGGGGGAGCAGGGCTTGGACTTGGTGACGAGCTAAAGGATGGCTGAGGGCGGGGTGAGATCAAAGGTGGAGAATTGCAGGTCAGGGGAGGGGAGATCAGAATAGGGAAGGGGGGCAGCTGAGGAACCGAGTTGTTGACGGATGTTTGAGACCTTAAGGGTGAAAAACTGGAGGAGAGAGTTACAGGAGTCCGGGGAGTAGAGGTGGGCAGGGGAGGGAGTCCGGTGGCTGGATGAGGCTATTAAAGACTGAAAAGAGGGTCTTTGTGTCCGTTGAGTTGGAGCAGATCAACCCGGAGTAATATTGCGATTTTGCATGAGAGATGGAGTCCTTATAGAGAGACAGTTGGGCCATGAACATGTCCTTGTGGATAGTGAGATGGGATTTCTTGTACAGTCTTTCCAGCTGGCGGTTCCTTGAGTTCGTGGCACGGAGGTTGGGAGTAAACCATGGAGCAGAGCGAGAGAAGAGGACAGAGCGAGATTTGACCGGAGCAAGAGAGTCGAGGATTCTGGAGACTGGTATTGTAGAGGGAGACAAGATCATCAAGGGAGGAGGAGGGAGTCTGGAGTCAGGTCGGCGATGGAGGAGAAAAGGGAGTCCATGTTGATGTTCTTAATATTGTGGAAGAAGATGACATGAGGAGTCTTGGAGGTGGAGAGACAGAGGGAAACATTAAATGAGAGGAGGAAGTGGTCCGTGATGTGTAGGTTGTCGGCAAAGCAGTTGGAGGGGGAGAGACCTGCGCAGCAAGTCCAGAGTGGCCTTTGATGTGGAAGGGGAAGTCCGAAAACTGATGGAAGCCGAAGCTGTCGAGTAGCGAGGAGAAGTCTTTGGTGAGAGGCAGAGCAGCATTGTCCATATGTATGTTGAAATCTCCCAGTAGAATGATGTTCGGAGAGAGTGGAGAGGTGGGAGAGAAGAGTGGAGAGTTCTATCAGGACATCGGTGTGGGGTTTAGGAGGACGGTAGACGGAGGCAATAACTGGGAGTGGGGCCAGAAATCAGACAGGCGAGGCATTCCAGAGACGACCACGGAGGCACGGAGACTTGGACGACCTTCCACTTCTCGCGGTAGAGAATCGGGAGACCACCTCTGCGACAGGAGCCGCGAGGCTTGCAGAGGTAAACAAACCCCGGAGGAGTGCTGTCGTTCAGATGGGAGAAGTCGCCGGGTAGCTGCCAAGTCTCAGTCAGGCACATAAAATCCAGCTTACGGTCCGTAAGGAGATCCGGGGACGAGATGCCCTTTGCCCGTGAGGGAACGGATGTTCAGAAGACCGAAGCAGATGTCGGCGGTGTCGCTGGTGAGAGAAGCATTAGCCGACCTAGCCAGGCGGGCTAACACACTGTGGTTGACAGTTCTGCCGGAGGGTCTGGGAGGGCGCCGAGCGGAGGACCAGGAGGAAATCCCCCTGGAGCTGGAGAAGAGGAAACCTCGCCGGGAACCACGGTGGATGTACCTCGGGCGACGATGGAAGGTGATGTCCGGATGGCGGGCGAGAGCCGACGGTGGAGAGCTGGGTTGCCGAGAGCGGAGCCTGAGAAGCTCAGCTGCCGAGTGTTGGAGTAATCCGTCCACAGGCAAGAGGAGGAGAAACAAGGCAGTCCAGACCAGGAGGGCCCATACGTAGACCTTACAGGCCCACATAAGGCGTGAAGGTCGGGAGTGACTCAAGCCGAGCGGTGAGCTGACAGAAGAGCTAAGTTAGCCGAGGGATGTCACAGGGATGACGGCCGCTTCGATGGTGGTGGCAGAGATGGAAAAATGGGAGTCCAAAAAACAAAAACCAGGAGCTGCCGTTGAGATATGACTGGAAAATGTAACATTAAGATTATGCCAGTGAGTAGCGGCAGCTAAACGCGCCAGCTTTCACTCAACCGGAACTGGAAGCTCAATGACACCAATACTGTTATCCCTGAAAAACACCGTCGTGAGTACTCTCCACAGGTAGGTTTCCTGCTGCCTTGACACTCTTCTCTGCGGATCAAAGATAGATGTGACTTCTTCTTGACCATACCTTCCCCACAAGTTTTTTCTGGATAATGCGGCTTGCTTCATTAACCTTTGATTCTGCCTCATCTGCAGTCCTCTTCAGATCACTCTCCAGCTGCGCTCCAAGGCCCATGTTGCTCCCTTCCTCCTCTTCCTCTTTTGCCTCCTCAGGTTGATAACCTCAACAAGATGGGAACAGAAAACACAATTAACTTTTCAAATGAATTATTACATTAAATCTTCCTTACATCATCTTTATAAGTCAATAGTCTGAAAGAGTGCATCCATAATAAGTGATAAATCATAGTTAATGTGAATGTGAAAAGGACACAGAACATACCAATGGCGTCTCTGGTCTACCTGAGCACAAGTGTGGTGTGGAGCACAAACGCTGTCCAGGTGCTCCCCACTATTTAATCAGGCACTGGTTATGTTTGAAGAACATGGAATTAGGAACTAAAAGAGTCTTTCCCTAAAAACCGGAAAGAAAAGGAGCAGACGTCCTGATCAATGAAATTATTTTTTATTTACAACAATGACAAAAGTAAATAAACAATACAAAATCAAAAGCCAATTATTAATTAATAAAAGAAAAATGTGTGCCTATCTCGCGACGTTTCGGCCCAATAAAGGGCCTTCTTCAGGCAAGGCACACAAGAAAATGCTAGGCTAGCAGTATTAAGCAAGAGATGTTGTCGGTTAGGGTTAGGTATATAGTGAGTTTACCACGATGGGGAATTCCCCCAAACTCGAGGTTTCTGGAGAAGGGTAAGTGCTAGAGGTCTGAAATTTGGTACACAGGTAAGTCGGGCGATAGGATGAAGATCCTGTAAGTTTGGTCCGGATCCGACTTCCGGTTTGGGAGCTAGACCGGAAATGGACTTTATTTTGGCCATATGTCGGGCTAGGAAGGTCGTAGAAAGGTCGGGGATTGGACAGGCGTGTTCCCCGTGGTCGACTTATGTTAGACGGAGGCGGTCTGCAAGGCTCTCCGAGGTCCAGATCCGGAGTTAAACGGGTTTGAACTTTCCCCATTGAAATGAATGGGCCAGCGGTTTTGGTGAAATTTTCCAAAGTGTTTAGGGTTATGGTTTGGGAAATTCAGCCACCTACAGAAATGTGTTTTAAGCACGTTTCAGGCCATTTGGAGTGGATTGGTAGTGCGTCTCAGGGACATTTTTGGGAAATCTGAGGAAATGATAGGTGGCGCTATCGAGCCAAAACTCTGGGATGGCGTTCCTAGGGGCTGTTCTGAGCATCCTAGGCTTGTTTTTGTCTCGAAATTGCGCCATTTAAAAAATGCTTAGGGTTAGGCTTAGGGCTAGGTTTAGAAATAGGTCTCCAACCCTCCTAGGAGGGGTGGAAATGGCGCTGTTAGGGTTAGGGTTAGGTTTGGGTTAGGGTTGGGGTTCAGGGGGTCACATGTGGACTTACGGTGCACTAGGGTTAGGGTTAGGTTAGGGACAGAAATAGGTCTCCAACCTCTCCTAGGAGGGGTGGAAATGGCGCTGTCCATCCTCCTGGCGTCTCCCGGGAACTGGTCCCGCTGCTGGCTGGGCCGCTGACGGCGGTTGCCGTAGCGAACCACCGTCCAACGTCCGTCATCCATGGGTAAGTCTTGTTGTGTTAATTATTTATGTATTTATTTATTTATTTATTTATTTATTTTTATTTTTTGTAAAAAAATATTTTTATCTATGTATTTGTGTAGAAATGAAAAACTGGACCAAAAAGTCCTTCAAGAAAGAAAAACAGACAAATTGTCTTATCCAAAAAATATTTTTATTTTCAAAAGTAAAATTACAATTAACAATCCCTGCAATCAATAAAAATAAAAAAATAAACATGAAAAATAAAAGCAATAAAGAAAAGGTGCCCTCGCGATGTTTAGGCCCTTAAAGGGGCCTTCTTCAGGCTGGGCACAAAAAACTTGCTAAATGCTAAAGCGCTAATATATCCAGTGGGTATTAAGAACAGGAGATGTTGTCCCTCTGAGTGCACAAAGCAAAGTGAGCTCTCCAGAAATCGGAGCTCTATTTATACTCCGCCTCTCTCTCTCTGGGGCGGTTACTTTCAGTTTTGTAGAACAAGCGTTCGTCTATCGCTTTTTTTTAACACATTCGTTTTTTAACAAAATGAGGTATATTAACATGGATTTTAACTGTTTTTTAACCAAAAATCATATCTACAAATTGTTTTTTAATGTTTTTAATGTTTTTAATTATTTATTAATCTATAAATTTTTAACCTGTTTTTTAATCCTATATAAATGTTTTTATACATTCTATCCCGTATCTATCTATAGACAAGATGAAATTAAATCCTAACAAGGAAAAGTGAAACCAACAATGAAGAAAAACAATAAAGAAGAACAAATTGAGTTTGGGGTCAAGGGTCACCCTTAGGAATTTTAAAGTATAATTAGGGTAACTTAGGTTAGTTTTAGGGCCAAATTAGACTGAGGTTAGGATTAAGGCCAGATTAGGGTTAGGGTTCAGTTTAGGGCTAGATTAGACTGAGGTTATGTATAGGGCCAGATTAGGGTTAGGGCCAGATTAGGTTGAGGTTAGGTTTAGGGTAGATTAAACTGAGGTTAGGGTTAGGGTTAGGGTTAGGGGTGAGGGTTAGGGTGAGGTTGGAGTCATGGTTAGGGGTGAGGGTTAGGGTGAGGTTGGAGTCAGGGTTAGGGTTGGAGTCAGGGTTGGAGTCAGGGTTAGGGTTGGAGTCAGGGTTGGAGTCAGGGTTGGAGTCAGGGTTGGAGTCAGGGTTAGGGTTAGGGTCAGGGTCAGGGTCAGGGTTAGGGTTAGGGTTAGGGTTATAGTGAGTTTACCACGATGGGGAATTCCCCAAACTCGAGGTTTCTGGAGAAGGGTAAGTGCTAGAGGTCTGAAATTTGGTACACAGGTAAGTCGGGCGATAGGATGAAGATGCTGTAAGTTTGGTCCGGATCCGACTTCCGGTTTGGGAGCTAGACCGGAAATGGACTTTATTTTGGCCATATCTCGGGCTAGGAAGGTCGTAGAAGGTCGGGGATTGGACAGGCGTGTTCCCCGTGGTCGAATTATGTCAGACGGAGGCGGTTTGCAAGGCTCTCCGAGGTCCAGATCCGGAGTTAAACGGGTTTGAACTTTCCCCATTGAAATGAATGGGCCAGCCAGCCAGCCAGCGGTTTTTGGTGAAATTTTCCAAAGTGTTTAGGGTTATGGTTTGGGAAATTCACCTACCTACAGAAATGTGTTTTAAGCACGTTTCAAGCCATTTGGAGTGGATTGGTAGTGCGTCTCAGGGACATTTTTGGGAAATCTGAGGAAATGATAGGTGGCGCTATCGAGCTAAAACTCTGGGATGGCGTTCTAGGGGCTGTTCTGAGCATCCTAGGCTTGTTTTTGTCTCGAAATTGCGCCATTTAAAAATGGTTAGGCTTAGGCTTAGGGTTAGGGTTAGGCTTAGGGTTAGGGTTAGGGTTAGGGGTTAGGGTTAGGGGTTAGGGTTAGGGTTAGGGTTAGGTATATAGTGAGTTTACCACGATGGGGAATTCCCCAAACTCGAGGTTTCTGGAGAAGGGTAAGTGCTAGAGGTCTGAAATTTGGTACACAGGTAAGTCGGGCGATAGGATGAAGATGCTGTAAGTTTGGTCCGGATCCGACTTCCGGTTTGGGGAGCTAGACCGGAAATGGACTTTATTTTGGCCATATCTCGGGCTAGGAAGGTCGTAGAAGGTCGGGGATTGGACAGGCGTGTTCCCGTGGTCGAATTATGTCAGACGGAGGCGGTTTGCAAGGCTCTCCGAGGTCCAGATCCGGAGTTAAACGGGTTTGAACTTTCCCCATTGAAATGAATGGGCCAGCCAGCCAGCCAGCGGTTTTTGGTGAAATTTTCCAAAGTGTTTAGGGTTATGGTTTGGGAAATTCACCTACCTACAGAAATGTGTTTTAAGCACGTTTCAGGCCATTTGGAGTGGATTGGTAGTGCGTCTCAGGGACATTTTTGGGAAATCTGAGGAAATGATAGGTGGCGCTATCGAGCTAAAACTCTGGGATGGCGTTCTAGGGGCTGTTCTGAGCATCCTAGGCTTGTTTTTGTCTCGAAATTGCGCCATTTAAAAATGGTTAGGGTTAGGCTTAGGGCTAGGGTTAGGGCTAGGGTTAGGGGCTAGGGTTAGGTTAGGGTATATAGTGAGTTTACCACGATGGGGAATTCCCCAAACTCGAGGTTTCTGGAGAAGGGTAAGTGCTAGAGGTCTGAAATTTGGTACACAGGTAAGTCGGGCGATAGGATGAAGATGCTGTAAGTTTGGTCCGGATCCGACTTCCGGTTTGGGAGCTAGACCGGAAATGGACTTTATTTTGGCCATATCTCGGGCTAGGAAGGTCGTAGAAGGTCGGGGATTGGACAGGCGGGTTAGGGTTAGGGTTAGGGTTAGAAATAGGTCTCCAACCTCTCCTAGGAGGGGTGGAAATGGCGCTGTCCATCCTCCTGGCGTCTCCCGAGAACTGGTCCCGCCGCTGGTTGGGCCTCTGACGGCGGTTGCCGTAGCGAACCACCGTCCAACGTCCGTCATCCATGGGTAAGTCTCTTTTAAATTGTTGTTTTAATTATTTATGTATTTATAGTTTTAAGAATGTATCTATGTATTTATCAATGTATTTATTTAATTATTTATATTTATCAAAAATAATGAAATGAAAAACTGGACCAAAAGTCCTTTTTTAAAAAAAGAAAATTGTCTTCTCCAAAATATATTTTTATATTTCCCAAAGACAAAGTAAAATTACAATTTGCAATCAAATAAACATAAAAAAATATAAACAATAAAGAAAAGGTGCCCCTCGCGACGTTTCGGCCCTTAAAGGGGCCTTCTTCAGGCTGGGCACAAAAAACTAGCTAGATGCTAACAAGCGCTACCATACGTCCAATGTGTATTGAGAGCAGGAGATGTTGTCCCTCTGAGTGCACAACGCAAAGTGAGCTCTCCAATAACCGGAGCTCTATTTATACTCCGCCTCCCTCTCTCTGGGGCGGGTACTTTCGGTTTTTTAGAACAAGCGTTCGTCTATCGCTTTTTTTTAACATATTCGTTTTTTAACAAAATGAGGTAGATTAACATGGATTTTAACTGTTTTTTAACCAAAAACATATTTACAAATTGTTTTTTAATGTTTTTAATGTTTTTAATTATTTATTAATCTATAAATTTTAAACTGTTTTTTAATCCTATATAAATGTTATTATACATTCTATCCCGTAACTATCCATAGACAAAATGAAATTAAATCCTAACAATGAAAAGTAACACCAACAATGAAGAAAAACAATAAAGAAGAGCAAATTGAGTTTGGGGTCAAGGGTCACCCTTAAAAATTGATTAGGGTCACTTAGGTTAGTTTTAAGGCCAAATTAGACTGAGGTTGGGATTAAAGCCAGATTAGGGTTAGGGTTGAGTTTAGGGCTAAATTAGACTGAGGTTAGGTTGAAGGCCAGATTAGGGTAAGGGTTAGGGCCAGATTAGGTTGAGGTTAGGTTTAGGGTAGATTAAACTGAGGTTAGGTTTAGGGCCAGATCAGGGTTAGGTGTAGGGCCAGATTAGACTGAGGTTAGGTTTAGGGCCAGATTAGGGATAGGGTTAGGTTTAGGGCCAGATTAGGGTTAGGGTTAGGTTTAGGGCCAGATCAGACTGAGGTTAGGATTAGGGCAGATTTCACTGAGGTTAGGTTTAGGGCCAGATTAGGGTTAGGTTTAGGGCCAGGTTAGGGCTAGGTTTAGGTTTAGGTTTAGGTTTAGGGTTAGGGTTAGGGTTAGGAGGAAGGGGATTTAATCCCGACGTCACGGACGTCAAGATTGAAGGCACTGTCCATCAATCCCTCTCATCCCGGGATCACCTCATCACCACTCCGTATCCGAGGGCTGAAAGAAGCCCAGGTTAGGGTTAGAACAGGTTAGGGTTAAGATTCGTTTAAAGCCAAATTTAGGGTTAGGATTAGGGCCCGGGTTAGGGTTAGGATTAGAGCCCGGGGTAGGGTTAAGATTAAGGCCAGGGTTAGGGTTAGGGTTAGGGTTAGGGTTAGGGTTGGGGTTCAGGGGGTCACATGTGGACTTACGGTGCACTGGCCTAATAACTTGGACTTGCCACAGCCCCCATGGACTTGTCTGGGGTAGGGGCACCAGCTGTATCTTAATGCTGTGAGGAGTTGGCGTACGGGGTGCTCCCAGGGGCTTGACCCCTGTTGTAGTTGGGCTTGTGGGGTCGAGGATGTCTCTTGGCTATCGCCGTCATCCGATGGATGGATGGGGGGGGTTTTTTATGGGACGTCGTTCAGTCCTCTAGGTGTGATGGTCCCTAGTCTCGCAATCCAGATCCTCTCTGCTCTCTTTCTCTGTCCTGTGGTCCAGTGGTCATTGGACTCGAGGCCTGATATGATGAGGTGGTCTGGAGAGTGGTGTTGGAAGTGGGTGACGAGTGGTGTTGTGAGTTGCCCCTTCCTGATGTTGCGCATGTGTTGTTGGAGCCTTATGTGTAGTGCATGTTTGGTTTCTCCTATGTAGTGTTTGTGGCAGGTGGTGCATGTAATGATATAAATGATGTTGCTGTGTGCTAGGGAATATGTGCCTAGTGAGGGGAGGAAAGCTTGCTGTGTGGGTTGCTGATGAATTTCCTGTTTCTATAAAGTTGCTCCTCTGGTGTTGGGGGGTGGTTTTCTGTGTGTTGTGAAGTTTGCTTTGACCAGCATGTTGCGTAGGTTTGGGTTCTTCCTAAATGCTGAAATAACTTTATGGTTCTGGATGGTAGGGTGCGATGGTTGGGTCTTGTTGAAGTGGTCTTTGATTGTTGATAGGAGACCCAGTGTAGTGTGGGAGAAAGTGGAGACCAGTGGTAAAATGTGTGGTTTGGGGGTGTCAGGGAGATTGATGTGTTGGTCGACCATCGTCCCGGTATGGAGGTAAGTGTGGTGGATGGTGGAGTTCCATCCCTGTTCCTGGTGGGAAGAGTAGGGGGTCAAGGGGTTAGGGTTAGGATTGGGGTTAGGGTTAGGGATGGGGTAGGTGGGATACAGACCCTGGTTAGGGTAGGGGTTAGGGTTAGGGATAGGGTAGGTCGGGTTAGGGTTAGGGTTAGTGGGATACAAACCCTGGTTCGGGTAGGGGTTAGGGTTGGGGTTAGGGGAGGTGGGATACAGACCCTGTTTCGGGTAGGGGTTAGGGTTGGGGTTAGGGTTACGAATAGGGTAGGTTGGGTTAGGATTAGGGTTGGGGGAGGTGGGATACAGACCCTGGTTCGGGTAGGGGTTAGGGTTGGGGTTAGGGTTAGGAATAGGGTAGGTAGGGGTGGGGTTAGGAATCAGGTAAGTGGGATGCAGACCCTGGTTAGGGTAGGGGTTGGGGTTAGGGTTAGGGTTAGGGTTGGGGTTGGGGTTAGGGTTAGGGTTAGGGTTAGGAGGAAGGGGATTTAATCCCGACGTCACGGACGTCAAGATTGAAGGCACTGTCCATCAATCCCTCTCATCCCGGGATCACCTCGTCACCACTCCGTATCCGAGGGCTGAAAGAAGCCCAGGTTAGGGTTAGAACAGGTTAGGGTTAAGATTCGTTTAAAGCCAAATTTAGGGTTAGGATTAGGGCCCGGGTTAGGGTTAAGATTAGAGCCCGGGGTAGGGTTAAGATTAAGGTCCGGGTTAGGGTTAGAAATAAAGCCTGGGTTAGGGTTAGAATTAGGGCCAAGGTTAGGGTTAAAGCCAAATTTTAGGTTAAGAAACACAGAAAAAGAGAAGAACACCAGGTAAGTATGATCTGATTTGATTTAAATGTCCTAAAGCCTTTTTTCTTTTGCAGAGCAAGATTACCCTCTAGTGGACAAAACCGGGAAGAACATATCACCGACATTTTCCAAGCCTCATCCCCATGTCTTTGGCCTTAAGTCGGCTCCAGTTTGGGAGAGACCTGTATTCTGATTTTTTTACAGGTGTTCTGAAGTCATCTTTATCTGGCGTGACGGTGAGTTCCTGGCATTCTTCAAATAAGATGAGGAGGTCCTCCTCATGGGACCCGTCCCCGTCCCCTGATGGAAGAGCTGGGAGTGAAGTCTGCCGTGGAGTTCCGGAAGGAGGGTTTGGTCCAACCACCTGGGGGTCAACGTGGGAGGAGGGAGAAGGTCTTCCTCCGTCTGGCATGGAGAGGGCCTGTGTGGCGCCGGCAGGGTGCGCTGCAGAGAGAGTTTGGGCAGCGTACCTGGTTTGGTTAGGGTGGTGCGTTTGGGCCTCCGCTGCTTCGGCTCCCTGTCCAGCCGTCTGTCGTCCACATCTGGGGGTAGATCAGGTCTCGCGTGGACCTGTTGATGTCCCGTCGTGGACCCTGTCCCTTCCGGCGCGTCTGGGCTTGGGTGGGGGGACCCCTTTTCCTCACCGTCGGACAGTCGGGTCACGAGATGAGCCTCAGCCTGTCGCACCGTCTCTGGTGCCAGGCGTCTGCCGAGGCTGCGTCGTGCCCACTTAGCGGCAACGTCAAAAGGCTGCTCCCAATCAGAATTTGAAAATGTTTTTAATTTAATTGTCTCTTCCTCAATGACATCTGTATAGTGGTCTGTCAATATGAGGAGAGTGTTATGGGCCCAGTTCTTTGCATTATTATAAATGAGATCCAGCGTTTTTTCGGATGGCGTCGAAGGTTTGATGATCGTCGAGAGGGTGTGTGTCATTCCCTCAATCATGACCGGAAGTTCATCTTTCGACACATTCTGTAAATGATGCGTGGCCTTTATGATTTTATGAATAATCCGTACCTTCATTTTGAAGTCACGGTCGGTGGAAGGTGCTGTCCCTCGACGATCCGTGTCCGGTGTGCGCCACCACTTTTGTCGATCTGGAGCCCCTCCGTCACATGATCGAACATTTGGTGGAGATCGCTGAATCCATCGGGGACGTTGAGGGACAGTATCAGGGTGTGGGTGACTGTACTGCGCAGGTGCGGCGCCCCGTTGTCTGGAACGGGACGCGTCACGTCGGGGGGGCAGGGGGCCCCGAGTGACCGATGCGTAGGAGCGTCTATGGCCGTCTGGGACGCAGCGGGGGGCCTCATGGTGGTAACGTCGGAGTAATAACGTCTCGGGGGAGGCTGTGGCACATACCTGTGTCTTCTCCGACGCCCCCCGTAATGCACCGTCGTCCAGTCTTCATAGACAGATTCGGCCATTTTGTTTCGAGTCGTCCTGATTATGGTGATGAGATTCAGAAAAGACGACTCCTCCGATCCAGGAGTAAAAAGTTTTATTGGCTCAGAAGGAGCTTCACAAAAGTTGCTTAACAAAATTCGCAACGTTTCGGTTTATATAAACCTTCTTCAGGCAAATTGTTATTGCAAATCCAACAATTAGTTTGTCGTCGCTCCTCAGCCAAACTGGCGCTACCGTACAGGTGCTCAGGTTAACGGGTCTGGCTAAAATGGAGACGTGGCAGTAATGGGAGACTTTTTATATACGGCCCGTGAGGCGTTCATGAATGTCCGTCAATTGGGGATGACGTAATTGTTCCGGAATTGTTTTCTTTAAAATTAATTTAGGAATTTGGATGTGATTGCCTACTCCATCAAGCCTAACCGTTATTAATCTTGCAGTACAGTCATATAATGTTCATGATACAAAATTGTCCTTTTCAAACCAGTCAGACAGAGAGAGTGGAGAGGGAAACCGGAAAACGAAGGAGAGGCACGGGCGAGTTAGGAGGAAGGGGATTTAATCCCGACGTCACGGACGTCAAGATTGAAGGCACTGTCCATCAATCCCTCTCATCCCGGGATCACCTCGTCACCACTCCGTATCCGAGGGCTGAAAGAAGCCCAGGTTAGGGTTAGAACAGGTTAGGGTTAAGATTCGTTTAAAGCCAAATTTAGGGTTAGGATTAGGGCCCGGGTTAGGGTTAAGATTAGAGCCCGGGGTAGGGTTAAGATTAAGGTCCGGGTTAGGGTTAGAAATAAAGCCTGGGTTAGGGTTAGAATTAGGGCCAAGGTTAGGGTTAAAGCCAAATTTTAGGTTAAGAAACACAGAAAAAGAGAAGAACACCAGGTAAGTATGATCTGATTTGATTTAAATGTCCTAAAGCCTTTTTTCTTTTGCAGAGCAAGATTACCCTCTAGTGGAAAAAACCGGGAAGAACATATCACCGACATTTTCCAAGCCTCATCCCCATGTCTTTGGCCTTAAGTCGGCTCCAGTTTGGGAGAGACCTGTATTCTGATTTTTTTACAGGTGTTCTGAAGTCATCTTTATCTGGCGTGACGGTGAGTTCCTGGCATTCTTCAAATAAGATGAGGAGGTCCTCCTCATGGGACCCGTCCCCGTCCCCTGATGGAAGAGCTGGGAGTGAAGTCTGCCGTGGAGTTCCGGAAGGAGGGTTTGGTCCAACCACCTGGGGGTCAACGTGGGAGGAGGGAGAAGGTCTTCCTCCGTCTGGCATGGAGAGGGCCTGTGTGGCGCCGGCAGGGTGCGCTGCAGAGAGAGTTTGGGCAGCGTACCTGGTTTAGTTAAGGTGGTGCGTTTGGGCCTCCGCTGCTTCGGCTCCCTGTCCAGCCGTCTGTCGTCCACATCTGGGGGTAGATCAGGTCTCGCGTGGACCTGTTGATGTCCCGTCGTGGACCCTGTCCCTTCCGAAGCGTCTGGGCTTGGGTGGGGGACCCCTTTCCTCACCGTCGGACAGTCGGGTCACGAGATGAGCCTCAGCCTGTCGCACCGTCTCTGGTGCCAGGCGTCTGCCGAGGTTGCGTCGTGCCCACTTAGCGGCAACGTCAAAAGGCTGCTCCCAATCAGAATTTGAAAATGTTTTTAATTTAATTGTCTCTTCCTCAATGACATCTGTATAGTGGTCTGTCAATATGAGGAGAGTGTTATGGGCCCAGTTCTTTGCATTATTATAAATGAGATCCAGCGTTTTTTCGGATGGCGTCGAAGGTTTGATGATCGTCGAGAGGGTGTGTGTCATTCCCTCAATCATGACCGGAAGTTCATCTTTCGACACATTCTGTAAATGATGCGTGGCCTTTATGATTTTATGAATAATCCGTACCTTCATTTTGAAGTCACGGTCGGTGGAAGGTGCTGTCCCTCGACGATCCGTGTCCGGTGTGCGCCACCACTTTTGTCGATCTGGAGCCCCTCCGTCACATGATCGAACATTTGGTGGAGATCGCTGAATCCATCGGGGACGTTGAGGGACAGTATCAGGGTGTGGGTGACTGTACTGCGCAGGTGCGGCGCCCCGTTGTCTGGAACGGGACGCGTCACGTCGGGGGGCAGGGGGCCCCCGAGTGACCGATGCGTAGGAGCGTCTATGGCCGTCTGGGACGCAGCGGGGGGCCTCATGGTGGTAACGTCGGAGTAATAACGTCTCGGGGGAGGCTGTGGCGCATACCTGTGTCTTCTCCGACGCCCCCGTAATGCACCGTCGTCCAGTCTTCATAGACAGATTCGGCCATTTTGTTTCGAGTCGTCCTGATTATGGTGATGAGATTCAGAAAAGACGACTCCTCCGATCCAGGAGTAAAAAGTTTTATTGGCTCAGAAGGAGCTTCACAAAAGTTGCTTAACAAAATTCGCAACGTTTCGGTTTATATAAACCTTCTTAGGCAAATTGTTATTGCAAATCCAACAATTAGTTTGTCGTCGCTCCTCAGCCAAACTGGCGCTACCGTACAGGTGCTCAGGTTAACGGGTCTGGCTAAAATGGAGACGTGGCAGTAATGGGAGACTTTTTATATACGGCCCGTGAGGCGTTCATGAATGTCCGTCAATTGGGGATGACGTAATTGTTCCGGAATTGTTTTCTTTAAAATTAATTTAGGAATTTGGATGTGATTGCCTACTCCATCAAGCCTAACCGTTATTAATCTTGCAGTACAGTCATATAATGTTCATGATACAAAATTGTCCTTTTCAAACCAGTCAGACAGAGAGAGTGGAGAGGGAAACCGGAAAACGAAGGAGAGGCACGGGCGAGTTAGGAGGAAGGGGATTTAATCCCGACGTCACGGACGTCAAGATTGAAGGCACTGTCCATCAATCCCTCTCATCCCGGGATCACCTCGTCACCACTCCGTATCCGAGGGCTGAAAGAAGCCCAGGTTAGGGTTAGAACAGGTTAGGGTTAAGATTCGTTTAAAGCCAAATTTAGGGTTAGGATTAGGGCCCGGGTTAGGGTTAAGATTAGAGCCCGGGGTAGGGTTAAGATTAAGGTCCGGGTTAGGGTTAGAAATAAAGCCTGGGTTAGGGTTAGAATTAGGGCCAAGGTTAGGGTTAAAGCCAAATTTTAGGTTAAGAAACACAGAAAAAGAGAAGAACACCAGGTAAGTATGATCTGATTTGATTTAAATGTCCTAAAGCCTTTTTTCTTTTGCAGAGCAAGATTACCCTCTAGTGGACAAAACCGGGAAGAACATATCACCGACATTTTCCAAGCCTCATCCCCATGTCTTTGGCCTTAAGTCGGCTCCAGTTTGGGAGAGACCTGTATTCTGATTTTTTTACAGGTGTTCTGAAGTCATCTTTATCTGGCGTGACGGTGAGTTCCTGGCATTCTTCAAATAAGATGAGGAGGTCCTCCTCATGGGACCCGTCCCCGTCCCCTGATGGAAGAGCTGGGAGTGAAGTCTGCCGTGGAGTTCCGGAAGGAGGGTTTGGTCCAACCACCTGGGGGTCAACGTGGGAGGAGGGAGAAGGTCTTCCTCCGTCTGGCATGGAGAGGGCCTGTGTGGCGCCGGCAGGGTGCGCTGCAGAGAGAGTTTGGGCAGCGTACCTGGTTTAGTTAAGGTGGTGCGTTTGGGCCTCCGCTGCTTCGGCTCCCTGTCCAGCCGTCTGTCGTCCACATCTGGGGGTAGATCAGGTCTCGCGTGGACCTGTTGATGTCCCGTCGTGGACCCTGTCCCTTCCGAAGCGTCTGGGCTTGGGTGGGGGACCCCTTTTCCTCACCGTCGGACAGTCGGGTCACGAGATGAGCCTCAGCCTGTCGCACCGTCTCTGGTGCCAGGCGTCTGCCGAGGTTGCGTCGTGCCCACTTAGCGGCAACGTCAAAAGGCTGCTCCCAATCAGAATTTGAAAATGTTTTTAATTTAATTGTCTCTTCCTCAATGACATCTGTATAGTGGTCTGTCAATATGAGGAGAGTGTTATGGGCCCAGTTCTTTGCATTATTATAAATGAGATCCAGCGTTTTTTCGGATGGCGTCGAAGGTTTGATGATCGTCGAGAGGGTGTGTGTCATTCCCTCAATCATGACCGGAAGTTCATCTTTCGACACATTCTGTAAATGATGCGTGGCCTTTATGATTTTATGAATAATCCGTACCTTCATTTTGAAGTCACGGTCGGTGGAAGGTGCTGTCCCTCGACGATCCGTGTCCGGTGTGCGCCACCACTTTTGTCGATCTGGAGCCCCTCCGTCACATGATCGAACATTTGGTGGAGATCGCTGAATCCATCGGGGACGTTGAGGGACAGTATCAGGGGTGTGGGTGACTGTACTGCGCAGGTGCGGCGCCCCGTTGTCTGGAACGGGACGCGTCACGTCGGGGGGGCAGGGGGCCCCCGAGTGACCGATGCGTAGGAGCGTCTATGGCCGTCTGGGACGCAGCGGGGGGGGCCTCATGGTGGTAACGTCGGAGTAATAACGTCTCGGGGGAGGCTGTGGCACATACCTGTGTCTTCTCCGACGCCCCCGTAATGCACCGTCGTCCAGTCTTCATAGACAGATTCGGCCATTTTGTTTCGAGTCGTCCTGATTATGGTGATGAGATTCAGAAAAGACGACTCCTCCGATCCAGGAGTAAAAGTTTTATTGGCTCAGAAGGAGCTTCACAAAAGTTGCTTAACAAAATTCGCAACGTTTCGGTTTATATAAACCTTCTTCAGGCAAATTGTTATTGCAAATCCAACAATTAGTTTGTCGTCGCTCCTCAGCCAAACTGGCGCTACCGTACAGGTGCTCAGGTTAACGGGTCTGGCTAAAATGGAGACGTGGCAGTAATGGGAGACTTTTTATATACGGCCCGTGAGGCGTTCATGAATGTCCGTCAATTGGGGATGACGTAATTGTTCCGGAATTGTTTTCTTTAAAATTAATTTAGGAATTTGGATGTGATTGCCTACTCCATCAAGCCTAACCGTTATTAATCTTGCAGTACAGTCATATAATGTTCATGATACAAAATTGTCCTTTTCAAACCAGTCAGACAGAGAGAGTGGAGAGGGAAACCGGAAAACGAAGGAGAGGCACGGGCGAGTTAGGAGGAAGGGGATTTAATCCCGACGTCACGGACGTCAAGATTGAAGGCACTGTCCATCAATCCCTCTCATCCCGGGATCACCTCGTCACCACTCCGTATCCGAGGGCTGAAAGAAGCCCAGGTTAGGGTTAGAACAGGTTAGGGTTAAGATTCGTTTAAAGCCAAATTTAGGGTTAGGATTAGGGCCCGGGTTAGGGTTAAGATTAGAGCCCGGGGTAGGGTTAAGATTAAGGTCCGGGTTAGGGTTAGAAATAAAGCCTGGGTTAGGGTTAGAATTAGGGCCAAGGTTAGGGTTAAAGCCAAATTTTAGGTTAAGAAACACAGAAAAAGAGAAGAACACCAGGTAAGTATGATCTGATTTGATTTAAATGTCCTAAAGCCTTTTTTCTTTTGCAGAGCAAGATTACCCTCTAGTGGACAAAACCGGGAAGAACATATCACCGACATTTTCCAAGCCTCATCCCCATGTCTTTGGCCTTAAGTCGGCTCCAGTTTGGGAGAGACCTGTATTCTGATTTTTTTACAGGTGTTCTGAAGTCATCTTTATCTGGCGTGACGGTGAGTTCCTGGCATTCTTCAAATAAGATGAGGAGGTCCTCCTCATGGGACCCGTCCCCGTCCCCTGATGGAAGAGCTGGGAGTGAAGTCTGCCGTGGAGTTCCGGAAGGAGGGTTTGGTCCAACCACCTGGGGGTCAACGTGGGAGGAGGGAGAAGGTCTTCCTCCGTCTGGCATGGAGAGGGCCTGTGTGGCGCCGGCAGGGTGCGCTGCAGAGAGAGTTTGGGCAGCGTACCTGGTTTAGTTAAGGTGGTGCGTTTGGGCCTCCGCTGCTTCGGCTCCCTGTCCAGCCGTCTGTCGTCCACATCTGGGGGTAGATCAGGTCTCGCGTGGACCTGTTGATGTCCCGTCGTGGACCCTGTCCCTTCCGGAGCGTCTGGGCTTGGGTGGGGGACCCCTTTTCCTCACCGTCGGACAGTCGGGTCACGAGATGAGCCTCAGCCTGTCGCACCGTCTCTGGTGCCAGGCGTCTGCCGAGGCTGCGTCGTGCCCACTTAGCGGCAACGTCAAAAGGCTGCTCCCAATCAGAATTTGAAAATGTTTTTAATTTAATTGTCTCTTCCTCAATGACATCTGTATAGTGGTCTGTCAATATGAGGAGAGTGTTATGGGCCCAGTTCTTTGCATTATTATAAATGAGATCCAGCGTTTTTTTCGGATGGCGTCGAAGGTTTGATGATCGTCGAGAGGGTGTGTGTCATTCCCTCAATCATGACCGGAAGTTCATCTTTCGACACATTCTGTAAATGATGCGTGGCCTTTATGATTTTATGAATAATCCGTACCTTCATTTTGAAGTCACGGTCGGTGGAAGGTGCTGTCCCTCGACGATCCGTGTCCGGTGTGCGCCACCACTTTTGTCGATCTGGAGCCCCTCCGTCACATGATCGAACATTTGGTGGAGATCGCTGAATCCATCGGGGACGTTGAGGGACAGTATCAGGGTGTGGGTGACTGTACTGCGCAGGTGCGGCGCCCCGTTGTCTGGAACGGGACGCGTCACGTCGGGGGGCAGGGGGCCCCGAGTGACCGATGCGTAGGAGCGTCTATGGCCGTCTGGGACGCAGCGGGGGGCCTCATGGTGGTAACGTCGGAGTAATAACGTCTCGGGGGAGGCTGTGGCACATACCTGTGTCTTCTCCGACGCCCCCGTAATGCACCGTCGTCCAGTCTTCATAGACAGATTCGGCCATTTTGTTTCGAGTCGTCCTGATTATGGTGATGAGATTCAGAAAAGACGACTCCTCCGATCCAGGAGTAAAAAGTTTTATTGGCTCAGAAGGAGCTTCACAAAAGTTGCTTAACAAAATTCGCAACGTTTCGGTTTATATAAACCTTCTTCAGGCAAATTGTTATTGCAAATCCAACAATTAGTTTGTCGTCGCTCCTCAGCCAAACTGGCGCTACCGTACAGGTGCTCAGGTTAACGGGTCTGGCTAAAATGGAGACGTGGCAGTAATGGGAGACTTTTTATATACGGCCCGTGAGGCGTTCATGAATGTCCGTCAATTGGGGATGACGTAATTGTTCCGGAATTGTTTTCTTTAAAATTAATTTAGGAATTTGGATGTGATTGCCTACTCCATCAAGCCTAACCGTTATTAATCTTGCAGTACAGTCATATAATGTTCATGATACAAAATTGTCCTTTTCAAACCAGTCAGACAGAGAGAGTGGAGAGGGAAACCGGAAAACGAAGGAGAGGCACGGGCGAGTTAGGAGGAAGGGGATTTAATCCCGACGTCACGGACGTCAAGATTGAAGGCACTGTCCATCAATCCCTCTCATCCCGGGATCACCTCGTCACCACTCCGTATCCGAGGGCTGAAAGAAGCCCGGGTTAGGGTTAGAACAGGTTAGGGTTAAGATTCGTTTAAAGCCAAATTTAGGGTTAGGATTAGGGCCCGGGTTAGGGTTAAGATTAGAGCCCGGGGTAGGGTTAAGATTAAGGTCCGGGTTAGGGTTAGAAATAAAGCCTGGGTTAGGGTTAGAATTAGGGCCAAGGTTAGGGTTAAAGCCAAATTTTAGGTTAAGAAACACAGAAAAAGAGAAGAACACCAGGTAAGTATGATCTGATTTGATTTAAATGTCCTAAAGCCTTTTTTCTTTTGCAGAGCAAGATTACCCTCTAGTGGACAAAACCGGGAAGAACATATCACCGACATTTTCCAAGCCTCATCCCCATGTCTTTGGCCTTAAGTCGGCTCCAGTTTGGGAGAGACCTGTATTCTGATTTTTTTACAGGTGTTCTGAAGTCATCTTTATCTGGCGTGACGGTGAGTTCCTGGCATTCTTCAAATAAGATGAGGAGGTCCTCCTCATGGGACCCGTCCCCGTCCCCTGATGGAAGAGCTGGGAGTGAAGTCTGCCGTGGAGTTCCGGAAGGAGGGTTTGGTCCAACCACCTGGGGGGTCAACGTGGGAGGAGGGAGAAGGTCTTCCTCCGTCTGGCATGGAGAGGGCCTGTGTGGCGCCGGCAGGGTGCGCTGCAGAGAGAGTTTGGGCAGCGTACCTGGTTTAGTTAAGGTGGTGCGTTTGGGCCTCCGCTGCTTCGGCTCCCTGTCCAGCCGTCTGTCGTCCACATCTGGGGGTAGATCAGGTCTCGCGTGGACCTGTTGATGTCCCGTCGTGGACCCTGTCCCTTCCGAAGCGTCTGGGCTTGGGTGGGGGACCCCTTTTCCTCACCGTCGGACAGTCGGGTCACGAGATGAGCCTCAGCCTGTCGCACCGTCTCTGGTGCCAGGCGTCTGCCGAGGTGCGTCGTGCCCACTTAGCGGCAACGTCAAAAGGCTGCTCCCAATCAGAATTTGAAAATGTTTTTAATTTAATTGTCTCTTCCTCAATGACATCTGTATAGTGGTCTGTCAATATGAGGAGAGTGTTATGGGCCCAGTTCTTTGCATTATTATAAATGAGATCCAGCGTTTTTTCGGATGGCGTCGAAGGTTTGATGATCGTCGAGAGGGTGTGTGTCATTCCCTCAATCATGACCGGAAGTTCATCTTTCGACACATTCTGTAAATGATGCGTGGCCTTTATGATTTTATGAATAATCCGTACCTTCATTTTGAAGTCACGGTCGGTGGAAGGTGCTGTCCCTCGACGATCCGTGTCCGGTGTGCGCCACCACTTTTGTCGATCTGGAGCCCCTCCGTCACATGATCGAACATTTGGTGGAGATCGCTGAATCCATCGGGGACGTTGAGGGACAGTATCAGGGGTGTGGGTGACTGTACTGCGCAGGTGCGGCGCCCCGTTGTCTGGAACGGGACGCGTCACGTCGGGGGGGCAGGGGGCCCCCGAGTGACCGATGCGTAGGGAGCGTCTATGGCCGTCTGGGACGCAGCGGGGGGGCCTCATGGTGGTAACGTCGGAGTAATAACGTCTCGGGGGAGGCTGTGGCACATACCTGTGTCTTCTCCGACGCCCCCGTAATGCACCGTCGTCCAGTCTTCATAGACAGATTCGGCCATTTTGTTTCGAGTCGTCCTGATTATGGTGATGAGATTCAGAAAAGACGACTCCTCCGATCCAGGAGTAAAAAGTTTTATTGGCTCAGAAGGAGCTTCACAAAAGTTGCTTAACAAAATTCGCAACGTTTCGGTTTATATAAACCTTCTTCAGGCAAATTGTTATTGCAAATCCAACAATTAGTTTGTCGTCGCTCCTCAGCCAAACTGGCGCTACCGTACAGGTGCTCAGGTTAACGGGTCTGGCTAAAATGGAGACGTGGCAGTAATGGGAGACTTTTTATATACGGCCCGTGAGGCGTTCATGAATGTCCGTCAATTGGGGATGACGTAATTGTTCCGGGAATTGTTTTCTTTAAAATTAATTTAGGAATTTGGATGTGATTGCCTACTCCATCAAGCCTAACCGTTATTAATCTTGCAGTACAGTCATATAATGTTCATGATACAAAATTGTCCTTTTCAAACCAGTCAGACAGAGAGAGTGGAGAGGGAAACCGGAAAACGAAGGAGAGGCACGGGCGAGTTAGGAGGAAGGGGATTTAATCCCGACGTCACGGACGTCAAGATTGAAGGCACTGTCCATCAATCCCTCTCATCCCGGGATCACCTCGTCACCACTCCGTATCCGAGGGCTGAAAGAAGCCCGGGTTAGGGTTAGAACAGGTTAGGGTTAAGATTCGTTTAAAGCCAAATTTAGGGTTAGGATTAGGGCCCGGGTTAGGGTTAAGATTAGAGCCCGGGGTAGGGTTAAGATTAAGGTCCGGGTTAGGGTTAGAAATAAAGCCTGGGTTAGGGTTAGAATTAGGGCCAAGGTTAGGGTTAAAGCCAAATTTTAGGTTAAGAAACACAGAAAAAGAGAAGAACACCAGGTAAGTATGATCTGATTTGATTTAAATGTCCTAAAGCCTTTTTTCTTTTGCAGAGCAAGATTACCCTCTAGTGGACAAAACCGGGAAGAACATATCACCGACATTTTCCAAGCCTCATCCCCATGTCTTTGGCCTTAAGTCGGCTCCAGTTTGGGAGAGACCTGTATTCTGATTTTTTTACAGGTGTTCTGAAGTCATCTTTATCTGGCGTGACGGTGAGTTCCTGGCATTCTTCAAATAAGATGAGGAGGTCCTCCTCATGGGACCCGTCCCCGTCCCCTGATGGAAGAGCTGGGAGTGAAGTCTGCCGTGGAGTTCCGGAAGGAGGGTTTGGTCCAACCACCTGGGGGTCAACGTGGGAGGAGGGAGAAGGTCTTCCTCCGTCTGGCATGGAGAGGGCCTGTGTGGCGCCGGCAGGGTGCGCTGCAGAGAGAGTTTGGGCAGCGTACCTGGTTTAGTTAAGGTGGTGCGTTTGGGCCTCCGCTGCTTCGGCTCCCTGTCCAGCCGTCTGTCGTCCACATCTGGGGGTAGATCAGGTCTCGCGTGGACCTGTTGATGTCCCGTCGTGGACCCTGTCCCTTCCGAGCGTCTGGGCTTGGGTGGGGGACCCCTTTTCCTCACCGTCGGACAGTCGGGTCACGAGATGAGCCTCAGCCTGTCGCACCGTCTCTGGTGCCAGGCGTCTGCCGAGGTTGCGTCGTGCCCACTTAGCGGCAACGTCAAAAGGCTGCTCCCAATCAGAATTTGAAAATGTTTTTAATTTAATTGTCTCTTCCTCAATGACATCTGTATAGTGGTCTGTCAATATGAGGAGAGTGTTATGGGCCCAGTTCTTTGCATTATTATAAATGAGATCCAGCGTTTTTTCGGATGGCGTCGAAGGTTTGATGATCGTCGAGAGGGTGTGTGTCATTCCCTCAATCATGACCGGAAGTTCATCTTTCGACACATTCTGTAAATGATGCGTGGCCTTTATGATTTTATGAATAATCCGTACCTTCATTTTGAAGTCACGGTCGGTGGAAGGTGCTGTCCCTCGACGATCCGTGTCCGGTGTGCGCCACCACTTTTGTCGATCTGGAGCCCCTCCGTCACATGATCGAACATTTGGTGGAGATCGCTGAATCCATCGGGGACGTTGAGGGACAGTATCAGGGTGTGGGTGACTGTACTGCGCAGGTGCGGCGCCCCGTTGTCTGGAACGGGACGCGTCACGTCGGGGGGGCAGGGGGCCCCCGAGTGACCGATGCGTAGGAGCGTCTATGGCCGTCTGGGACGCAGCGGGGGGCCTCATGGTGGTAACGTCGGAGTAATAACGTCTCGGGGGAGGCTGTGGCACATACCTGTGTCTTCTCCGACGCCCCCGTAATGCACCGTCGTCCAGTCTTCATAGACAGATTCGGCCATTTTGTTTCGAGTCGTCCTGATTATGGTGATGAGATTCAGAAAAGACGACTCCTCCGATCCAGGAGTAAAAAGTTTTATTGGCTCAGAAGGAGCTTCACAAAAGTTGCTTAACAAAATTCGCAACGTTTCGGTTTATATAAACCTTCTTCAGGCAAATTGTTATTGCAAATCCAACAATTAGTTTGTCGTCGCTCCTCAGCCAAACTGGCGCTACCGTACAGGTGCTCAGGTTAACGGGTCTGGCTAAAATGGAGACGTGGCAGTAATGGGAGACTTTTTATATACGGCCCGTGAGGCGTTCATGAATGTCCGTCAATTGGGGATGACGTAATTGTTCCGGAATTGTTTTCTTTAAAATTAATTTAGGAATTTGGATGTGATTGCCTACTCCATCAAGCCTAACCGTTATTAATCTTGCAGTACAGTCATATAATGTTCATGATACAAAATTGTCCTTTTCAAACCAGTCAGACAGAGAGAGTGGAGAGGGAAACCGGAAAACGAAGGAGAGGCACGGGCGAGTTAGGAGGAAGGGGATTTAATCCCGACGTCACGGACGTCAAGATTGAAGGCACTGTCCATCAATCCCTCTCATCCCGGGATCACCTCGTCACCACTCCGTATCCGAGGGCTGAAAGAAGCCCGGGTTAGGGTTAGAACAGGTTAGGGTTAAGATTCGTTTAAAGCCAAATTTAGGGTTAGGATTAGGGCCCGGGTTAGGGTTAAGATTAGAGCCCGGGGTAGGGTTAAGATTAAGGTCCGGGTTAGGGTTAGAAATAAAGCCTGGGTTAGGGTTAGAATTAGGGCCAAGGTTAGGGTTAAAGCCAAATTTTAGGTTAAGAAACACAGAAAAAGAGAAGAACACCAGGTAAGTATGATCTGATTTGATTTAAATGTCCTAAAGCCTTTTTTCTTTTGCAGAGCAAGATTACCCTCTAGTGGACAAAACCGGGAAGAACATATCACCGACATTTTCCAAGCCTCATCCCCATGTCTTTGGCCTTAAGTCGGCTCCAGTTTGGGAGAGACCTGTATTCTGATTTTTTTACAGGTGTTCTGAAGTCATCTTTATCTGGCGTGACGGTGAGTTCCTGGCATTCTTCAAATAAGATGAGGAGGTCCTCCTCATGGGACCCGTCCCCGTCCCCTGATGGAAGAGCTGGGAGTGAAGTCTGCCGTGGAGTTCCGGAAGGAGGGTTTGGTCCAACCACCTGGGGGGTCAACGTGGGAGGAGGGAGAAGGTCTTCCTCCGTCTGGCATGGAGAGGGCCTGTGTGGCGCCGGCAGGGTGCGCTGCAGAGAGAGTTTGGGCAGCGTACCTGGTTTAGTTAAGGTGGTGCGTTTGGGCCTCCGCTGCTTCGGCTCCCTGTCCAGCCGTCTGTCGTCCACATCTGGGGGTAGATCAGGTCTCGCGTGGACCTGTTGATGTCCCGTCGTGGACCCTGTCCCTTCCGAAGCGTCTGGGCTTGGGTGGGGGACCCCTTTTCCTCACCGTCGGACAGTCGGGTCACGAGATGAGCCTCAGCCTGTCGCACCGTCTCTGGTGCCAGGCGTCTGCCGAGGTTGCGTCGTGCCCACTTAGCGGCAACGTCAAAAGGCTGCTCCCAATCAGAATTTGAAAATGTTTTTAATTTAATTGTCTCTTCCTCAATGACATCTGTATAGTGGTCTGTCAATATGAGGAGAGTGTTATGGGCCCAGTTCTTTGCATTATTATAAATGAGATCCAGCGTTTTTTCGGATGGCGTCGAAGGTTTGATGATCGTCGAGAGGGTGTGTGTCATTCCCTCAATCATGACCGGAAGTTCATCTTTCGACACATTCTGTAAATGATGCGTGGCCTTTATGATTTTATGAATAATCCGTACCTTCATTTTGAAGTCACGGTCGGTGGAAGGTGCTGTCCCTCGACGATCCGTGTCCGGTGTGCGCCACCACTTTTGTCGATCTGGAGCCCCTCCGTCACATGATCGAACATTTGGTGGAGATCGCTGAATCCATCGGGGACGTTGAGGGACAGTATCAGGGTGTGGGTGACTGTACTGCGCAGGTGCGGCGCCCCGTTGTCTGGAACGGGACGCGTCACGTCGGGGGGGGCAGGGGGGCCCCCGAGTGACCGATGCGTAGGAGCGTCTATGGCCGTCTGGGACGCAGCGGGGGGGCCTCATGGTGGTAACGTCGGAGTAATAACGTCTCGGGGGAGGCTGTGGCACATACCTGTGTCTTCTCCGACGCCCCGTAATGCACCGTCGTCCAGTCTTCATAGACAGATTCGGCCATTTTGTTTCGAGTCGTCCTGATTATGGTGATGAGATTCAGAAAAGACGACTCCTCCGATCCAGGAGTAAAAAGTTTTATTGGCTCAGAAGGAGCTTCACAAAAGTTGCTTAACAAAATTCGCAACGTTTCGGTTTATATAAACCTTCTTCAGGCAAATTGTTATTGCAAATCCAACAATTAGTTTGTCGTCGCTCCTCAGCCAAACTGGCGCTACCGTACAGGTGCTCAGGTTAACGGGTCTGGCTAAAATGGAGACGTGGCAGTAATGGGAGACTTTTTATATACGGCCCGTGAGGCGTTCATGAATGTCCGTCAATTGGGGATGACGTAATTGTTCCGGAATTGTTTTCTTTAAAATTAATTTAGGAATTTGGATGTGATTGCCTACTCCATCAAGCCTAACCGTTATTAATCTTGCAGTACAGTCATATAATGTTCATGATACAAAATTGTCCTTTTCAAACCAGTCAGACAGAGAGAGTGGAGAGGGAAACCGGAAAACGAAGGAGAGGCACGGGCGAGTTAGGAGGAAGGGGATTTAATCCCGACGTCACGGACGTCAAGATTGAAGGCACTGTCCATCAATCCCTCTCATCCCGGGATCACCTCGTCACCACTCCGTATCCGAGGGCTGAAAGAAGCCCGGGTTAGGGTTAGAACAGGTTAGGGTTAAGATTCGTTTAAAGCCAAATTTAGGGTTAGGATTAGGGCCCGGGTTAGGGTTAAGATTAGAGCCCGGGGTAGGGTTAAGATTAAGGTCCGGGTTAGGGTTAGAAATAAAGCCTGGGTTAGGGTTAGAATTAGGGCCAAGGTTAGGGTTAAAGCCAAATTTTAGGTTAAGAAACACAGAAAAAGAGAAGAACACCAGGTAAGTATGATCTGATTTGATTTAAATGTCCTAAAGCCTTTTTTCTTTTGCAGAGCAAGATTACCCTCTAGTGGACAAAACCGGGAAGAACATATCACCGACATTTTCCAAGCCTCATCCCCATGTCTTTGGCCTTAAGTCGGCTCCAGTTTGGGAGAGACCTGTATTCTGATTTTTTTACAGGTGTTCTGAAGTCATCTTTATCTGGCGTGACGGTGAGTTCCTGGCATTCTTCAAATAAGATGAGGAGGTCCTCCTCATGGGACCCGTCCCCGTCCCCTGATGGAAGAGCTGGGAGTGAAGTCTGCCGTGGAGTTCCGGAAGGAGGGTTTGGTCCAACCACCTGGGGGGTCAACGTGGGAGGAGGGAGAAGGTCTTCCTCCGTCTGGCATGGAGAGGGCCTGTGTGGCGCCGGCAGGGTGCGCTGCAGAGAGAGTTTGGGCAGCGTACCTGGTTTAGTTAAGGTGGTGCGTTTGGGCCTCCGCTGCTTCGGCTCCCTGTCCAGCCGTCTGTCGTCCACATCTGGGGGTAGATCAGGTCTCGCGTGGACCTGTTGATGTCCCGTCGTGGACCCTGTCCCTTCCGAAGCGTCTGGGCTTGGGTGGGGGACCCCTTTTCCTCACCGTCGGACAGTCGGGTCACGAGATGAGCCTCAGCCTGTCGCACCGTCTCTGGTGCCAGGCGTCTGCCGAGGCTGCGTCGTGCCCACTTAGCGGCAACGTCAAAAGGCTGCTCCCAATCAGAATTTGAAAATGTTTTTAATTTAATTGTCTCTTCCTCAATGACATCTGTATAGTGGTCTGTCAATATGAGGAGAGTGTTATGGGCCCAGTTCTTTGCATTATTATAAATGAGATCCAGCGTTTTTTCGGATGGCGTCGAAGGTTTGATGATCGTCGAGAGGGTGTGTGTCATTCCCTCAATCATGACCGGAAGTTCATCTTTCGACACATTCTGTAAATGATGCGTGGCCTTTATGATTTTATGAATAATCCGTACCTTCATTTTGAAGTCACGGTCGGTGGAAGGTGCTGTCCCTCGACGATCCGTGTCCGGTGTGCGCCACCACTTTTGTCGATCTGGAGCCCCTCCGTCACATGATCGAACATTTGGTGGAGATCGCTGAATCCATCGGGGACGTTGAGGGACAGTATCAGGGTGTGGGTGACTGTACTGCGCAGGTGCGGCGCCCCGTTGTCTGGAACGGGACGCGTCACGTCGGGGGGCAGGGGGCCCCCGAGTGACCGATGCGTAGGAGCGTCTATGGCCGTCTGGGACGCAGCGGGGGGCCTCATGGTGGTAACGTCGGAGTAATAACGTCTCGGGGGAGGCTGTGGCACATACCTGTGTCTTCTCCGACGCCCCCGTAATGCACCGTCGTCCAGTCTTCATAGACAGATTCGGCCATTTTGTTTCGAGTCGTCCTGATTATGGTGATGAGATTCAGAAAAGACGACTCCTCCGATCCAGGAGTAAAAAGTTTTATTGGCTCAGAAGGAGCTTCACAAAAGTTGCTTAACAAAATTCGCAACGTTTCGGTTTATATAAACCTTCTTCAGGCAAATTGTTATTGCAAATCCAACAATTAGTTTGTCGTCGCTCCTCAGCCAAACTGGCGCTACCGTACAGGTGCTCAGGTTAACGGGTCTGGCTAAAATGGAGACGTGGCAGTAATGGGAGACTTTTTATATACGGCCCGTGAGGCGTTCATGAATGTCCGTCAATTGGGGATGACGTAATTGTTCCGGAATTGTTTTCTTTAAAATTAATTTAGGAATTTGGATGTGATTGCCTACTCCATCAAGCCTAACCGTTATTAATCTTGCAGTACAGTCATATAATGTTCATGATACAAAATTGTCCTTTTCAAACCAGTCAGACAGAGAGAGTGGAGAGGGAAACCGGAAAACGAAGGAGAGGCACGGGCGAGTTAGGAGGAAGGGGATTTAATCCCGACGTCACGGACGTCAAGATTGAAGGCACTGTCCATCAATCCCTCTCATCCCGGGATCACCTCGTCACCACTCCGTATCCGAGGGCTGAAAGAAGCCCGGGTTAGGGTTAGAACAGGTTAGGGTTAAGATTCGTTTAAAGCCAAATTTAGGGTTAGGATTAGGGCCCGGGTTAGGGTTAAGATTAGAGCCCGGGGTAGGGTTAAGATTAAGGTCCGGGTTAGGGTTAGAAATAAAGCCTGGGTTAGGGTTAGAATTAGGGCCAAGGTTAGGGTTAAAGCCAAATTTTAGGTTAAGAAACACAGAAAAAGAGAAGAACACCAGGTAAGTATGATCTGATTTGATTTAAATGTCCTAAAGCCTTTTTTCTTTTGCAGAGCAAGATTACCCTCTAGTGGACAAAACCGGGAAGAACATATCACCGACATTTTCCAAGCCTCATCCCCATGTCTTTGGCCTTAAGTCGGCTCCAGTTTGGGAGAGACCTGTATTCTGATTTTTTTACAGGTGTTCTGAAGTCATCTTTATCTGGCGTGACGGTGAGTTCCTGGCATTCTTCAAATAAGATGAGGAGGTCCTCCTCATGGGACCCGTCCCCGTCCCCTGATGGAAGAGCTGGGAGTGAAGTCTGCCGTGGAGTTCCGGAAGGAGGGTTTGGTCCAACCACCTGGGGGGTCAACGTGGGAGGAGGGAGAAGGTCTTCCTCCGTCTGGCATGGAGAGGGCCTGTGTGGCGCCGGCAGGGTGCGCTGCAGAGAGAGTTTGGGCAGCGTACCTGGTTTAGTTAAGGTGGTGCGTTTGGGCCTCCGCTGCTTCGGCTCCCTGTCCAGCCGTCTGTCGTCCACATCTGGGGGTAGATCAGGTCTCGCGTGGACCTGTTGATGTCCCGTCGTGGACCCTGTCCCTTCCGAAGCGTCTGGGCTTGGGTGGGGGACCCCTTTTCCTCACCGTCGGACAGTCGGGTCACGAGATGAGCCTCAGCCTGTCGCACCGTCTCTGGTGCCAGGCGTCTGCCGAGGTTGCGTCGTGCCCACTTAGCGGCAACGTCAAAAGGCTGCTCCCAATCAGAATTTGAAAATGTTTTTAATTTAATTGTCTCTTCCTCAATGACATCTGTATAGTGGTCTGTCAATATGAGGAGAGTGTTATGGGCCCAGTTCTTTGCATTATTATAAATGAGATCCAGCGTTTTTTCGGATGGCGTCGAAGGTTTGATGATCGTCGAGAGGGTGTGTGTCATTCCCTCAATCATGACCGGAAGTTCATCTTTCGACACATTCTGTAAATGATGCGTGGCCTTTATGATTTTATGAATAATCCGTACCTTCATTTTGAAGTCACGGTCGGTGGAAGGTGCTGTCCCTCGACGATCCGTGTCCGGTGTGCGCCACCACTTTTGTCGATCTGGAGCCCCTCCGTCACATGATCGAACATTTGGTGGAGATCGCTGAATCCATCGGGGACGTTGAGGGACAGTATCAGGGTGTGGGTGACTGTACTGCGCAGGTGCGGCGCCCCGTTGTCTGGAACGGGACGCGTCACGTCGGGGGGCAGGGGGCCCCCGAGTGACCGATGCGTAGGAGCGTCTATGGCCGTCTGGGACGCAGCGGGGGGCCTCATGGTGGTAACGTCGGAGTAATAACGTCTCGGGGGAGGCTGTGGCACATACCTGTGTCTTCTCCGACGCCCCCGTAATGCACCGTCGTCCAGTCTTCATAGACAGATTCGGCCATTTTGTTTCGAGTCGTCCTGATTATGGTGATGAGATTCAGAAAAGACGACTCCTCCGATCCAGGAGTAAAAAGTTTTATTGGCTCAGAAGGAGCTTCACAAAAGTTGCTTAACAAAATTCGCAACGTTTCGGTTTATATAAACCTTCTTCAGGCAAATTGTTATTGCAAATCCAACAATTAGTTTGTCGTCGCTCCTCAGCCAAACTGGCGCTACCGTACAGGTGCTCAGGTTAACGGGTCTGGCTAAAATGGAGACGTGGCAGTAATGGGAGACTTTTTATATACGGCCCGTGAGGCGTTCATGAATGTCCGTCAATTGGGGATGACGTAATTGTTCCGGAATTGTTTTCTTTAAAATTAATTTAGGAATTTGGATGTGATTGCCTACTCCATCAAGCCTAACCGTTATTAATCTTGCAGTACAGTCATATAATGTTCATGATACAAAATTGTCCTTTTCAAACCAGTCAGACAGAGAGAGTGGAGAGGGAAACCGGAAAACGAAGGAGAGGCACGGGCGAGTTAGGAGGAAGGGGATTTAATCCCGACGTCACGGACGTCAAGATTGAAGGCACTGTCCATCAATCCCTCTCATCCCGGGATCACCTCGTCACCACTCCGTATCCGAGGGCTGAAAGAAGCCCGGGTTAGGGTTAGAACAGGTTAGGGTTAAGATTCGTTTAAAGCCAAATTTAGGGTTAGGATTAGGGCCCGGGTTAGGGTTAAGATTAGAGCCCGGGGTAGGGTTAAGATTAAGGTCCGGGTTAGGGTTAGAAATAAAGCCTGGGTTAGGGTTAGAATTAGGGCCAAGGTTAGGGTTAAAGCCAAATTTTAGGTTAAGAAACACAGAAAAAGAGAAGAACACCAGGTAAGTATGATCTGATTTGATTTAAATGTCCTAAAGCCTTTTTTCTTTTGCAGAGCAAGATTACCCTCTAGTGGACAAAACCGGGAAGAACATATCACCGACATTTTCCAAGCCTCATCCCCATGTCTTTGGCCTTAAGTCGGCTCCAGTTTGGGAGAGACCTGTATTCTGATTTTTTTACAGGTGTTCTGAAGTCATCTTTATCTGGCGTGACGGTGAGTTCCTGGCATTCTTCAAATAAGATGAGGAGGTCCTCCTCATGGGACCCGTCCCCGTCCCCTGATGGAAGAGCTGGGAGTGAAGTCTGCCGTGGAGTTCCGGAAGGAGGGTTTGGTCCAACCACCTGGGGGGTCAACGTGGGAGGAGGGAGAAGGTCTTCCTCCGTCTGGCATGGAGAGGGCCTGTGTGGCGCCGGCAGGGTGCGCTGCAGAGAGAGTTTGGGCAGCGTACCTGGTTTAGTTAAGGTGGTGCGTTTGGGCCTCCGCTGCTTCGGCTCCCTGTCCAGCCGTCTGTCGTCCACATCTGGGGGTAGATCAGGTCTCGCGTGGACCTGTTGATGTCCCGTCGTGGACCCTGTCCCTTCCGAAGCGTCTGGGCTTGGGTGGGGGACCCCTTTTCCTCACCGTCGGACAGTCGGGTCACGAGATGAGCCTCAGCCTGTCGCACCGTCTCTGGTGCCAGGCGTCTGCCGAGGTTGCGTCGTGCCCACTTAGCGGCAACGTCAAAAGGCTGCTCCCAATCAGAATTTGAAAATGTTTTTAATTTAATTGTCTCTTCCTCAATGACATCTGTATAGTGGTCTGTCAATATGAGGAGAGTGTTATGGGCCCAGTTCTTTGCATTATTATAAATGAGATCCAGCGTTTTTTCGGATGGCGTCGAAGGTTTGATGATCGTCGAGAGGGTGTGTGTCATTCCCTCAATCATGACCGGAAGTTCATCTTTCGACACATTCTGTAAATGATGCGTGGCCTTTATGATTTTATGAATAATCCGTACCTTCATTTTGAAGTCACGGTCGGTGGAAGGTGCTGTCCCTCGACGATCCGTGTCCGGTGTGCGCCACCACTTTTGTCGATCTGGAGCCCCTCCGTCACATGATCGAACATTTGGTGGAGATCGCTGAATCCATCGGGGACGTTGAGGGACAGTATCAGGGTGTGGGTGACTGTACTGCGCAGGTGCGGCGCCCCGTTGTCTGGAACGGGACGCGTCACGTCGGGGGGCAGGGGGCCCCGAGTGACCGATGCGTAGGAGCGTCTATGGCCGTCTGGGACGCAGCGGGGGGGCCTCATGGTGGTAACGTCGGAGTAATAACGTCTCGGGGGAGGCTGTGGCACATACCTGTGTCTTCTCCGACGCCCCCGTAATGCACCGTCGTCCAGTCTTCATAGACAGATTCGGCCATTTTGTTTCGAGTCGTCCTGATTATGGTGATGAGATTCAGAAAAGACGACTCCTCCGATCCAGGAGTAAAAAGTTTTATTGGCTCAGAAGGAGCTTCACAAAAGTTGCTTAACAAAATTCGCAACGTTTCGGTTTATATAAACCTTCTTCAGGCAAATTGTTATTGCAAATCCAACAATTAGTTTGTCGTCGCTCCTCAGCCAAACTGGCGCTACCGTACAGGTGCTCAGGTTAACGGGTCTGGCTAAAATGGAGACGTGGCAGTAATGGGAGACTTTTTATATACGGCCCGTGAGGCGTTCATGAATGTCCGTCAATTGGGGATGACGTAATTGTTCCGGAATTGTTTTCTTTAAAATTAATTTAGGAATTTGGATGTGATTGCCTACTCCATCAAGCCTAACCGTTATTAATCTTGCAGTACAGTCATATAATGTTCATGATACAAAATTGTCCTTTTCAAACCAGTCAGACAGAGAGAGTGGAGAGGGAAACCGGAAAACGAAGGAGAGGCACGGGCGAGTTAGGAGGAAGGGGATTTAATCCCGACGTCACGGACGTCAAGATTGAAGGCACTGTCCATCAATCCCTCTCATCCCGGGATCACCTCGTCACCACTCCGTATCCGAGGGCTGAAAGAAGCCCGGGTTAGGGTTAGAACAGGTTAGGGTTAAGATTCGTTTAAAGCCAAATTTAGGGTTAGGATTAGGGCCCGGGTTAGGGTTAAGATTAGAGCCCGGGGTAGGGTTAAGATTAAGGTCCGGGTTAGGGTTAGAAATAAAGCCTGGGTTAGGGTTAGAATTAGGGCCAAGGTTAGGGTTAAAGCCAAATTTTAGGTTAAGAAACACAGAAAAAGAGAAGAACACCAGGTAAGTATGATCTGATTTGATTTAAATGTCCTAAAGCCTTTTTTCTTTTGCAGAGCAAGATTACCCTCTAGTGGACAAAACCGGGAAGAACATATCACCGACATTTTCCAAGCCTCATCCCCATGTCTTTGGCCTTAAGTCGGCTCCAGTTTGGGAGAGACCTGTATTCTGATTTTTTTACAGGTGTTCTGAAGTCATCTTTATCTGGCGTGACGGTGAGTTCCTGGCATTCTTCAAATAAGATGAGGAGGTCCTCCTCATGGGACCCGTCCCCGTCCCCTGATGGAAGAGCTGGGAGTGAAGTCTGCCGTGGAGTTCCGGAAGGAGGGTTTGGTCCAACCACCTGGGGGGTCAACGTGGGAGGAGGGAGAAGGTCTTCCTCCGTCTGGCATGGAGAGGGCCTGTGTGGCGCCGGCAGGGTGCGCTGCAGAGAGAGTTTGGGCAGCGTACCTGGTTTAGTTAAGGTGGTGCGTTTGGGCCTCCGCTGCTTCGGCTCCCTGTCCAGCCGTCTGTCGTCCACATCTGGGGGTAGATCAGGTCTCGCGTGGACCTGTTGATGTCCCGTCGTGGACCCTGTCCCTTCCGAAGCGTCTGGGCTTGGGTGGGGGACCCCTTTTCCTCACCGTCGGACAGTCGGGTCACGAGATGAGCCTCAGCCTGTCGCACCGTCTCTGGTGCCAGGCGTCTGCCGAGGTTGCGTCGTGCCCACTTAGCGGCAACGTCAAAAGGCTGCTCCCAATCAGAATTTGAAAATGTTTTTAATTTAATTGTCTCTTCCTCAATGACATCTGTATAGTGGTCTGTCAATATGAGGAGAGTGTTATGGGCCCAGTTCTTTGCATTATTATAAATGAGATCCAGCGTTTTTTCGGATGGCGTCGAAGGTTTGATGATCGTCGAGAGGGTGTGTGTCATTCCCTCAATCATGACCGGAAGTTCATCTTTCGACACATTCTGTAAATGATGCGTGGCCTTTATGATTTTATGAATAATCCGTACCTTCATTTTGAAGTCACGGTCGGTGGAAGGTGCTGTCCCTCGACGATCCGTGTCCGGTGTGCGCCACCACTTTTGTCGATCTGGAGCCCCTCCGTCACATGATCGAACATTTGGTGGAGATCGCTGAATCCATCGGGGACGTTGAGGGACAGTATCAGGGTGTGGGTGACTGTACTGCGCAGGTGCGGCGCCCCGTTGTCTGGAACGGGACGCGTCACGTCGGGGGGGCAGGGGGCCCCCGAGTGACCGATGCGTAGGAGCGTCTATGGCCGTCTGGGACGCAGCGGGGGGGGCCTCATGGTGGTAACGTCGGAGTAATAACGTCTCGGGGGAGGCTGTGGCACATACCTGTGTCTTCTCCGACGCCCCCGTAATGCACCGTCGTCCAGTCTTCATAGACAGATTCGGCCATTTTGTTTCGAGTCGTCCTGATTATGGTGATGAGATTCAGAAAAGACGACTCCTCCGATCCAGGAGTAAAAAGTTTTATTGGCTCAGAAGGAGCTTCACAAAAGTTGCTTAACAAAATTCGCAACGTTTCGGTTTATATAAACCTTCTTCAGGCAAATTGTTATTGCAAATCCAACAATTAGTTTGTCGTCGCTCCTCAGCCAAACTGGCGCTACCGTACAGGTGCTCAGGTTAACGGGTCTGGCTAAAATGGAGACGTGGCAGTAATGGGAGACTTTTTATATACGGCCCGTGAGGCGTTCATGAATGTCCGTCAATTGGGGATGACGTAATTGTTCCGGAATTGTTTTCTTTAAAATTAATTTAGGAATTTGGATGTGATTGCCTACTCCATCAAGCCTAACCGTTATTAATCTTGCAGTACAGTCATATAATGTTCATGATACAAAATTGTCCTTTTCAAACCAGTCAGACAGAGAGAGTGGAGAGGGAAACCGGAAAACGAAGGAGAGGCACGGGCGAGTTAGGAGGAAGGGGATTTAATCCCGACGTCACGGACGTCAAGATTGAAGGCACTGTCCATCAATCCCTCTCATCCCGGGATCACCTCGTCACCACTCCGTATCCGAGGGCTGAAAGAAGCCCGGGTTAGGGTTAGAACAGGTTAGGGTTAAGATTCGTTTAAAGCCAAATTTAGGGTTAGGATTAGGGCCCGGGTTAGGGTTAAGATTAGAGCCCGGGGTAGGGTTAAGATTAAGGTCCGGGTTAGGGTTAGAAATAAAGCCTGGGTTAGGGTTAGAATTAGGGCCAAGGTTAGGGTTAAAGCCAAATTTTAGGTTAAGAAACACAGAAAAAGAGAAGAACACCAGGTAAGTATGATCTGATTTGATTTAAATGTCCTAAAGCCTTTTTTCTTTTGCAGAGCAAGATTACCCTCTAGTGGACAAAACCGGGAAGAACATATCACCGACATTTTCCAAGCCTCATCCCCATGTCTTTGGCCTTAAGTCGGCTCCAGTTTGGGAGAGACCTGTATTCTGATTTTTTTACAGGTGTTCTGAAGTCATCTTTATCTGGCGTGACGGTGAGTTCCTGGCATTCTTCAAATAAGATGAGGAGGTCCTCCTCATGGGACCCGTCCCCGTCCCCTGATGGAAGAGCTGGGAGTGAAGTCTGCCGTGGAGTTCCGGAAGGAGGGTTTGGTCCAACCACCTGGGGGGTCAACGTGGGAGGAGGGAGAAGGTCTTCCTCCGTCTGGCATGGAGAGGGCCTGTGTGGCGCCGGCAGGGTGCGCTGCAGAGAGAGTTTGGGCAGCGTACCTGGTTTAGTTAAGGTGGTGCGTTTGGGCCTCCGCTGCTTCGGCTCCCTGTCCAGCCGTCTGTCGTCCACATCTGGGGGTAGATCAGGTCTCGCGTGGACCTGTTGATGTCCCGTCGTGGACCCTGTCCCTTCCGAAGCGTCTGGGCTTGGGTGGGGGGACCCCTTTTCCTCACCGTCGGACAGTCGGGTCACGAGATGAGCCTCAGCCTGTCGCACCGTCTCTGGTGCCAGGCGTCTGCCGAGGTTGCGTCGTGCCCACTTAGCGGCAACGTCAAAAGGCTGCTCCCAATCAGAATTTGAAAATGTTTTTAATTTAATTGTCTCTTCCTCAATGACATCTGTATAGTGGTCTGTCAATATGAGGAGAGTGTTATGGGCCCAGTTCTTTGCATTATTATAAATGAGATCCAGCGTTTTTTCGGATGGCGTCGAAGGTTTGATGATCGTCGAGAGGGTGTGTGTCATTCCCTCAATCATGACCGGAAGTTCATCTTTCGACACATTCTGTAAATGATGCGTGGCCTTTATGATTTTATGAATAATCCGTACCTTCATTTTGAAGTCACGGTCGGTGGAAGGTGCTGTCCCTCGACGATCCGTGTCCGGTGTGCGCCACCACTTTTGTCGATCTGGAGCCCCTCCGTCACATGATCGAACATTTGGTGGAGATCGCTGAATCCATCGGGGACGTTGAGGGACAGTATCAGGGTGTGGGTGACTGTACTGCGCAGGTGCGGCGCCCCGTTGTCTGGAACGGGACGCGTCACGTCGGGGGGCAGGGGGCCCCCGAGTGACCGATGCGTAGGAGCGTCTATGGCCGTCTGGGACGCAGCGGGGGGCCTCATGGTGGTAACGTCGGAGTAATAACGTCTCGGGGGAGGCTGTGGCACATACCTGTGTCTTCTCCGACGCCCCCGTAATGCACCGTCGTCCAGTCTTCATAGACAGATTCGGCCATTTTGTTTCGAGTCGTCCTGATTATGGTGATGAGATTCAGAAAAGACGACTCCTCCGATCCAGGAGTAAAAAGTTTTATTGGCTCAGAAGGAGCTTCACAAAAGTTGCTTAACAAAATTCGCAACGTTTCGGTTTATATAAACCTTCTTCAGGCAAATTGTTATTGCAAATCCAACAATTAGTTTGTCGTCGCTCCTCAGCCAAACTGGCGCTACCGTACAGGTGCTCAGGTTAACGGGTCTGGCTAAAATGGAGACGTGGCAGTAATGGGAGACTTTTTATATACGGCCCGTGAGGCGTTCATGAATGTCCGTCAATTGGGGATGACGTAATTGTTCCGGAATTGTTTTCTTTAAAATTAATTTAGGAATTTGGATGTGATTGCCTACTCCATCAAGCCTAACCGTTATTAATCTTGCAGTACAGTCATATAATGTTCATGATACAAAATTGTCCTTTTCAAACCAGTCAGACAGAGAGAGTGGAGAGGGAAACCGGAAAACGAAGGAGAGGCACGGGCGAGTTAGGAGGAAGGGGATTTAATCCCGACGTCACGGACGTCAAGATTGAAGGCACTGTCCATCAATCCCTCTCATCCCGGGATCACCTCGTCACCACTCCGTATCCGAGGGCTGAAAGAAGCCCGGGTTAGGGTTAGAACAGGTTAGGGTTAAGATTCGTTTAAAGCCAAATTTAGGGTTAGGATTAGGGCCCGGGTTAGGGTTAAGATTAGAGCCCGGGGTAGGGTTAAGATTAAGGTCCGGGTTAGGGTTAGAAATAAAGCCTGGGTTAGGGTTAGAATTAGGGCCAAGGTTAGGGTTAAAGCCAAATTTTAGGTTAAGAAACACAGAAAAAGAGAAGAACACCAGGTAAGTATGATCTGATTTGATTTAAATGTCCTAAAGCCTTTTTTCTTTTGCAGAGCAAGATTACCCTCTAGTGGACAAAACCGGGAAGAACATATCACCGACATTTTCCAAGCCTCATCCCCATGTCTTTGGCCTTAAGTCGGCTCCAGTTTGGGAGAGACCTGTATTCTGATTTTTTTACAGGTGTTCTGAAGTCATCTTTATCTGGCGTGACGGTGAGTTCCTGGCATTCTTCAAATAAGATGAGGAGGTCCTCCTCATGGGACCCGTCCCCGTCCCCTGATGGAAGAGCTGGGAGTGAAGTCTGCCGTGGAGTTCCGGAAGGAGGGTTTGGTCCAACCACCTGGGGGTCAACGTGGGAGGAGGGAGAAGGTCTTCCTCCGTCTGGCATGGAGAGGGCCTGTGTGGCGCCGGCAGGGTGCGCTGCAGAGAGAGTTTGGGCAGCGTACCTGGTTTAGTTAAGGTGGTGCGTTTGGGCCTCCGCTGCTTCGGCTCCCTGTCCAGCCGTCTGTCGTCCACATCTGGGGGTAGATCAGGTCTCGCGTGGACCTGTTGATGTCCCGTCGTGGACCCTGTCCCTTCCGAAGCGTCTGGGCTTGGGTGGGGGACCCCTTTTCCTCACCGTCGGACAGTCGGGTCACGAGATGAGCCTCAGCCTGTCGCACCGTCTCTGGTGCCAGGCGTCTGCCGAGGTTGCGTCGTGCCCACTTAGCGGCAACGTCAAAAGGCTGCTCCCAATCAGAATTTGAAAATGTTTTTAATTTAATTGTCTCTTCCTCAATGACATCTGTATAGTGGTCTGTCAATATGAGGAGAGTGTTATGGGCCCAGTTCTTTGCATTATTATAAATGAGATCCAGCGTTTTTTCGGATGGCGTCGAAGGTTTGATGATCGTCGAGAGGGTGTGTGTCATTCCCTCAATCATGACCGGAAGTTCATCTTTCGACACATTCTGTAAATGATGCGTGGCCTTTATGATTTTATGAATAATCCGTACCTTCATTTTGAAGTCACGGTCGGTGGAAGGTGCTGTCCCTCGACGATCCGTGTCCGGTGTGCGCCACCACTTTTGTCGATCTGGAGCCCCTCCGTCACATGATCGAACATTTGGTGGAGATCGCTGAATCCATCGGGGACGTTGAGGGACAGTATCAGGGTGTGGGTGACTGTACTGCGCAGGTGCGGCGCCCCGTTGTCTGGAACGGGACGCGCTCACGTCGGGGGGCAGGGGGCCCCGAGTGACCGATGCGTAGGAGCGTCTATGGCCGTCTGGGACGCAGCGGGGGGGCCTCATGGTGGTAACGTCGGAGTAATAACGTCTCGGGGGAGGCTGTGGCACATACCTGTGTCTTCTCCGACGCCCCCGTAATGCACCGTCGTCCAGTCTTCATAGACAGATTCGGCCATTTTGTTTCGAGTCGTCCTGATTATGGTGATGAGATTCAGAAAAGACGACTCCTCCGATCCAGGAGTAAAAAGTTTTATTGGCTCAGAAGGAGCTTCACAAAAGTTGCTTAACAAAATTCGCAACGTTTCGGTTTATATAAACCTTCTTCAGGCAAATTGTTATTGCAAATCCAACAATTAGTTTGTCGTCGCTCCTCAGCCAAACTGGCGCTACCGTACAGGTGCTCAGGTTAACGGGTCTGGCTAAAATGGAGACGTGGCAGTAATGGGAGACTTTTTATATACGGCCCGTGAGGCGTTCATGAATGTCCGTCAATTGGGGATGACGTAATTGTTCCGGAATTGTTTTCTTTAAAATTAATTTAGGAATTTGGATGTGATTGCCTACTCCATCAAGCCTAACCGTTATTAATCTTGCAGTACAGTCATATAATGTTCATGATACAAAATTGTCCTTTTCAAACCAGTCAGACAGAGAGAGTGGAGAGGGAAACCGGAAAACGAAGGAGAGGCACGGGCGAGTTAGGAGGAAGGGGATTTAATCCCGACGTCACGGACGTCAAGATTGAAGGCACTGTCCATCAATCCCTCTCATCCCGGGATCACCTCGTCACCACTCCGTATCCGAGGGCTGAAAGAAGCCCGGGTTAGGGTTAGAACAGGTTAGGGTTAAGATTCGTTTAAAGCCAAATTTAGGGTTAGGATTAGGGCCCGGGTTAGGGTTAAGATTAGAGCCCGGGGTAGGGTTAAGATTAAGGTCCGGGTTAGGGTTAGAAATAAAGCCTGGGTTAGGGTTAGAATTAGGGCCAAGGTTAGGGTTAAAGCCAAATTTTAGGTTAAGAAACACAGAAAAAGAGAAGAACACCAGGTAAGTATGATCTGATTTGATTTAAATGTCCTAAAGCCTTTTTTCTTTTGCAGAGCAAGATTACCCTCTAGTGGACAAAACCGGGAAGAACATATCACCGACATTTTCCAAGCCTCATCCCCATGTCTTTGGCCTTAAGTCGGCTCCAGTTTGGGAGAGACCTGTATTCTGATTTTTTTACAGGTGTTCTGAAGTCATCTTTATCTGGCGTGACGGTGAGTTCCTGGCATTCTTCAAATAAGATGAGGAGGTCCTCCTCATGGGACCCGTCCCCGTCCCCTGATGGAAGAGCTGGGAGTGAAGTCTGCCGTGGAGTTCCGGAAGGAGGGTTTGGTCCAACCACCTGGGGGTCAACGTGGGAGGAGGGAGAAGGTCTTCCTCCGTCTGGCATGGAGAGGGCCTGTGTGGCGCCGGCAGGGTGCGCTGCAGAGAGAGTTTGGGCAGCGTACCTGGTTTAGTTAAGGTGGTGCGTTTGGGCCTCCGCTGCTTCGGCTCCCTGTCCAGCCGTCTGTCGTCCACATCTGGGGGTAGATCAGGTCTCGCGTGGACCTGTTGATGTCCCGTCGTGGACCCTGTCCCTTCCGAAGCGTCTGGGCTTGGGTGGGGGGACCCCTTTTCCTCACCGTCGGACAGTCGGGTCACGAGATGAGCCTCAGCCTGTCGCACCGTCTCTGGTGCCAGGCGTCTGCCGAGGTTGCGTCGTGCCCACTTAGCGGCAACGTCAAAAGGCTGCTCCCAATCAGAATTTGAAAATGTTTTTAATTTAATTGTCTCTTCCTCAATGACATCTGTATAGTGGTCTGTCAATATGAGGAGAGTGTTATGGGCCCAGTTCTTTGCATTATTATAAATGAGATCCAGCGTTTTTTCGGATGGCGTCGAAGGTTTGATGATCGTCGAGAGGGTGTGTGTCATTCCCTCAATCATGACCGGAAGTTCATCTTTCGACACATTCTGTAAATGATGCGTGGCCTTTATGATTTTATGAATAATCCGTACCTTCATTTTGAAGTCACGGTCGGTGGAAGGTGCTGTCCCTCGACGATCCGTGTCCGGTGTGCGCCACCACTTTTGTCGATCTGGAGCCCCTCCGTCACATGATCGAACATTTGGTGGAGATCGCTGAATCCATCGGGGACGTTGAGGGACAGTATCAGGGTGTGGGTGACTGTACTGCGCAGGTGCGGCGCCCCGTTGTCTGGAACGGGACGCGTCACGTCGGGGGGGCAGGGGGCCCCGAGTGACCGATGCGTAGGAGCGTCTATGGCCGTCTGGGACGCAGCGGGGGGGCCTCATGGTGGTAACGTCGGAGTAATAACGTCTCGGGGAGGCTGTGGCACATACCTGTGTCTTCTCCGACGCCCCCCGTAATGCACCGTCGTCCAGTCTTCATAGACAGATTCGGCCATTTTGTTTCGAGTCGTCCTGATTATGGTGATGAGATTCAGAAAAGACGACTCCTCCGATCCAGGAGTAAAAAGTTTTATTGGCTCAGAAGGAGCTTCACAAAAGTTGCTTAACAAAATTCGCAACGTTTCGGTTTATATAAACCTTCTTCAGGCAAATTGTTATTGCAAATCCAACAATTAGTTTGTCGTCGCTCCTCAGCCAAACTGGCGCTACCGTACAGGTGCTCAGGTTAACGGGTCTGGCTAAAATGGAGACGTGGCAGTAATGGGAGACTTTTTATATACGGCCCGTGAGGCGTTCATGAATGTCCGTCAATTGGGGATGACGTAATTGTTCCGGAATTGTTTTCTTTAAAATTAATTTAGGAATTTGGATGTGATTGCCTACTCCATCAAGCCTAACCGTTATTAATCTTGCAGTACAGTCATATAATGTTCATGATACAAAATTGTCCTTTTCAAACCAGTCAGACAGAGAGAGTGGAGAGGGAAACCGGAAAACGAAGGAGAGGCACGGGCGAGTTAGGAGGAAGGGGATTTAATCCCGGCGTCACGGACGTCAAGATTGAAGGCACTGTCCATCAATCCCTCTCATCCCGGGATCACCTCGTCACCACTCCGTATCCGAGGGCTGAAAGAAGCCCGGGTTAGGGTTAGAACAGGTTAGGGTTAAGATTCGTTTAAAGCCAAATTTAGGGTTAGGATTAGGGCCCGGGTTAGGGTTAAGATTAGAGCCCGGGGTAGGGTTAAGATTAAGGTCCGGGTTAGGGTTAGAAATAAAGCCTGGGTTAGGGTTAGAATTAGGGCCAAGGTTAGGGTTAAAGCCAAATTTTAGGTTAAGAAACACAGAAAAAGAGAAGAACACCAGGTAAGTATGATCTGATTTGATTTAAATGTCCTAAAGCCTTTTTTCTTTTGCAGAGCAAGATTACCCTCTAGTGGACAAAACCGGGAAGAACATATCACCGACATTTTCCAAGCCTCATCCCCATGTCTTTGGCCTTAAGTCGGCTCCAGTTTGGGAGAGACCTGTATTCTGATTTTTTTACAGGTGTTCTGAAGTCATCTTTATCTGGCGTGACGGTGAGTTCCTGGCATTCTTCAAATAAGATGAGGAGGTCCTCCTCATGGGACCCGTCCCCGTCCCCTGATGGAAGAGCTGGGAGTGAAGTCTGCCGTGGAGTTCCGGAAGGAGGGTTTGGTCCAACCACCTGGGGGGTCAACGTGGGAGGAGGGAGAAGGTCTTCCTCCGTCTGGCATGGAGAGGGCCTGTGTGGCGCCGGCAGGGTGCGCTGCAGAGAGAGTTTGGGCAGCGTACCTGGTTTAGTTAAGGTGGTGCGTTTGGGCCTCCGCTGCTTCGGCTCCCTGTCCAGCCGTCTGTCGTCCACATCTGGGGGTAGATCAGGTCTCGCGTGGACCTGTTGATGTCCCGTCGTGGACCCTGTCCCTTCCGAAGCGTCTGGGCTTGGGTGGGGGACCCCTTTTCCTCACCGTCGGACAGTCGGGTCACGAGATGAGCCTCAGCCTGTCGCACCGTCTCTGGTGCCAGGCGTCTGCCGAGGTTGCGTCGTGCCCACTTAGCGGCAACGTCAAAAGGCTGCTCCCAATCAGAATTTGAAAATGTTTTTAATTTAATTGTCTCTTCCTCAATGACATCTGTATAGTGGTCTGTCAATATGAGGAGAGTGTTATGGGCCCAGTTCTTTGCATTATTATAAATGAGATCCAGCGTTTTTTCGGATGGCGTCGAAGGTTTGATGATCGTCGAGAGGGTGTGTGTCATTCCCTCAATCATGACCGGAAGTTCATCTTTCGACACATTCTGTAAATGATGCGTGGCCTTTATGATTTTATGAATAATCCGTACCTTCATTTTGAAGTCACGGTCGGTGGAAGGTGCTGTCCCTCGACGATCCGTGTCCGGTGTGCGCCACCACTTTTGTCGATCTGGAGCCCCTCCGTCACATGATCGAACATTTGGTGGAGATCGCTGAATCCATCGGGGACGTTGAGGGACAGTATCAGGGTGTGGGTGACTGTACTGCGCAGGTGCGGCGCCCCGTTGTCTGGAACGGGACGCGTCACGTCGGGGGGGGCAGGGGGCCCCGAGTGACCGATGCGTAGGAGCGTCTATGGCCGTCTGGGACGCAGCGGGGGGCCTCATGGTGGTAACGTCGGAGTAATAACGTCTCGGGGGAGGCTGTGGCACATACCTGTGTCTTCTCCGACGCCCCCGTAATGCACCGTCGTCCAGTCTTCATAGACAGATTCGGCCATTTTGTTTCGAGTCGTCCTGATTATGGTGATGAGATTCAGAAAAGACGACTCCTCCGATCCAGGAGTAAAAAGTTTTATTGGCTCAGAAGGAGCTTCACAAAAGTTGCTTAACAAAATTCGCAACGTTTCGGTTTATATAAACCTTCTTCAGGCAAATTGTTATTGCAAATCCAACAATTAGTTTGTCGTCGCTCCTCAGCCAAACTGGCGCTACCGTACAGGTGCTCAGGTTAACGGGTCTGGCTAAAATGGAGACGTGGCAGTAATGGGAGACTTTTTATATACGGCCCGTGAGGCGTTCATGAATGTCCGTCAATTGGGGATGACGTAATTGTTCCGGAATTGTTTTCTTTAAAATTAATTTAGGAATTTGGATGTGATTGCCTACTCCATCAAGCCTAACCGTTATTAATCTTGCAGTACAGTCATATAATGTTCATGATACAAAATTGTCCTTTTCAAACCAGTCAGACAGAGAGAGTGGAGAGGGAAACCGGAAAACGAAGGAGAGGCACGGGCGAGTTAGGAGGAAGGGGATTTAATCCCGACGTCACGGACGTCAAGATTGAAGGCACTGTCCATCAATCCCTCTCATCCCGGGATCACCTCGTCACCACTCCGTATCCGAGGGCTGAAAGAAGCCCGGGTTAGGGTTAGAACAGGTTAGGGTTAAGATTCGTTTAAAGCCAAATTTAGGGTTAGGATTAGGGCCCGGGTTAGGGTTAAGATTAGAGCCCGGGGTAGGGTTAAGATTAAGGTCCGGGTTAGGGTTAGAAATAAAGCCTGGGTTAGGGTTAGAATTAGGGCCAAGGTTAGGGTTAAAGCCAAATTTTAGGTTAAGAAACACAGAAAAAGAGAAGAACACCAGGTAAGTATGATCTGATTTGATTTAAATGTCCTAAAGCCTTTTTTCTTTTGCAGAGCAAGATTACCCTCTAGTGGACAAAACCGGGAAGAACATATCACCGACATTTTCCAAGCCTCATCCCCATGTCTTTGGCCTTAAGTCGGCTCCAGTTTGGGAGAGACCTGTATTCTGATTTTTTACAGGTGTTCTGAAGTCATCTTTATCTGGCGTGACGGTGAGTTCCTGGCATTCTTCAAATAAGATGAGGAGGTCCTCCTCATGGGACCCGTCCCCGTCCCCTGATGGAAGAGCTGGGAGTGAAGTCTGCCGTGGAGTTCCGGAAGGAGGGTTTGGTCCAACCACCTGGGGGGTCAACGTGGGAGGAGGGAGAAGGTCTTCCTCCGTCTGGCATGGAGAGGGCCTGTGTGGCGCCGGCAGGGTGCGCTGCAGAGAGAGTTTGGGCAGCGTACCTGGTTTAGTTAAGGTGGTGCGTTTGGGCCTCCGCTGCTTCGGCTCCCTGTCCAGCCGTCTGTCGTCCACATCTGGGGGTAGATCAGGTCTCGCGTGGACCTGTTGATGTCCCGTCGTGGACCCTGTCCCTTCCGAAGCGTCTGGGCTTGGGTGGGGGACCCCTTTCCCTCACCGTCGGACAGTCGGGTCACGAGATGAGCCTCAGCCTGTCGCACCGTCTCTGGTGCCAGGCGTCTGCCGAGGTTGCGTCGTGCCCACTTAGCGGCAACGTCAAAAGGCTGCTCCCAATCAGAATTTGAAAATGTTTTTAATTTAATTGTCTCTTCCTCAATGACATCTGTATAGTGGTCTGTCAATATGAGGAGAGTGTTATGGGCCCAGTTCTTTGCATTATTATAAATGAGATCCAGCGTTTTTTCGGATGGCGTCGAAGGTTTGATGATCGTCGAGAGGGTGTGTGTCATTCCCTCAATCATGACCGGAAGTTCATCTTTCGACACATTCTGTAAATGATGCGTGGCCTTTATGATTTTATGAATAATCCGTACCTTCATTTTGAAGTCACGGTCGGTGGAAGGTGCTGTCCCTCGACGATCCGTGTCCGGTGTGCGCCACCACTTTTGTCGATCTGGAGCCCCTCCGTCACATGATCGAACATTTGGTGGAGATCGCTGAATCCATCGGGGACGTTGAGGGACAGTATCAGGGTGTGGGTGACTGTACTGCGCAGGTGCGGCGCCCCGTTGTCTGGAACGGGACGCGTCACGTCGGGGGGCAGGGGGCCCCCGAGTGACCGATGCGTAGGAGCGTCTATGGCCGTCTGGGGACGCAGCGGGGGGCCTCATGGTGGTAACGTCGGAGTAATAACGTCTCGGGGGAGGCTGTGGCACATACCTGTGTCTTCTCCGACGCCCCCGTAATGCACCGTCGTCCAGTCTTCATAGACAGATTCGGCCATTTTGTTTCGAGTCGTCCTGATTATGGTGATGAGATTCAGAAAAGACGACTCCTCCGATCCAGGAGTAAAAAGTTTTATTGGCTCAGAAGGAGCTTCACAAAAGTTGCTTAACAAAATTCGCAACGTTTCGGTTTATATAAACCTTCTTCAGGCAAATTGTTATTGCAAATCCAACAATTAGTTTGTCGTCGCTCCTCAGCCAAACTGGCGCTACCGTACAGGTGCTCAGGTTAACGGGTCTGGCTAAAATGGAGACGTGGCAGTAATGGGAGACTTTTTATATACGGCCCGTGAGGCGTTCATGAATGTCCGTCAATTGGGGATGACGTAATTGTTCCGGAATTGTTTTCTTTAAAATTAATTTAGGAATTTGGATGTGATTGCCTACTCCATCAAGCCTAACCGTTATTAATCTTGCAGTACAGTCATATAATGTTCATGATACAAAATTGTCCTTTTCAAACCAGTCAGACAGAGAGAGTGGAGAGGGAAACCGGAAAACGAAGGAGAGGCACGGGCGAGTTAGGAGGAAGGGGATTTAATCCCGACGTCACGGACGTCAAGATTGAAGGCACTGTCCATCAATCCCTCTCATCCCGGGATCACCTCGTCACCACTCCGTATCCGAGGGCTGAAAGAAGCCCGGGTTAGGGTTAGAACAGGTTAGGGTTAAGATTCGTTTAAAGCCAAATTTAGGGTTAGGATTAGGGCCCGGGTTAGGGTTAAGATTAGAGCCCGGGGTAGGGTTAAGATTAAGGTCCGGGTTAGGGTTAGAAATAAAGCCTGGGTTAGGGTTAGAATTAGGGCCAAGGTTAGGGTTAAAGCCAAATTTTAGGTTAAGAAACACAGAAAAAGAGAAGAACACCAGGTAAGTATGATCTGATTTGATTTAAATGTCCTAAAGCCTTTTTTCTTTTGCAGAGCAAGATTACCCTCTAGTGGACAAAACCGGGAAGAACATATCACCGACATTTTCCAAGCCTCATCCCCATGTCTTTGGCCTTAAGTCGGCTCCAGTTTGGGAGAGACCTGTATTCTGATTTTTTTACAGGTGTTCTGAAGTCATCTTTATCTGGCGTGACGGTGAGTTCCTGGCATTCTTCAAATAAGATGAGGAGGTCCTCCTCATGGGACCCGTCCCCGTCCCCTGATGGAAGAGCTGGGAGTGAAGTCTGCCGTGGAGTTCCGGAAGGAGGGTTTGGTCCAACCACCTGGGGGGTCAACGTGGGAGGAGGGAGAAGGTCTTCCTCCGTCTGGCATGGAGAGGGCCTGTGTGGCGCCGGCAGGGTGCGCTGCAGAGAGAGTTTGGGCAGCGTACCTGGTTTAGTTAAGGTGGTGCGTTTGGGCCTCCGCTGCTTCGGCTCCCTGTCCAGCCGTCTGTCGTCCACATCTGGGGGTAGATCAGGTCTCGCGTGGACCTGTTGATGTCCCGTCGTGGACCCTGTCCCTTCCGAAGCGTCTGGGCTTGGGTGGGGGACCCCTTTTCCTCACCGTCGGACAGTCGGGTCACGAGATGAGCCTCAGCCTGTCGCACCGTCTCTGGTGCCAGGCGTCTGCCGAGGTTGCGTCGTGCCCACTTAGCGGCAACGTCAAAAGGCTGCTCCCAATCAGAATTTGAAAATGTTTTTAATTTAATTGTCTCTTCCTCAATGACATCTGTATAGTGGTCTGTCAATATGAGGAGAGTGTTATGGGCCCAGTTCTTTGCATTATTATAAATGAGATCCAGCGTTTTTTCGGATGGCGTCGAAGGTTTGATGATCGTCGAGAGGGTGTGTGTCATTCCCTCAATCATGACCGGAAGTTCATCTTTCGACACATTCTGTAAATGATGCGTGGCCTTTATGATTTTATGAATAATCCGTACCTTCATTTTGAAGTCACGGTCGGTGGAAGGTGCTGTCCCTCGACGATCCGTGTCCGGTGTGCGCCACCACTTTTGTCGATCTGGAGCCCCTCCGTCACATGATCGAACATTTGGTGGAGATCGCTGAATCCATCGGGGACGTTGAGGGACAGTATCAGGGTGTGGGTGACTGTACTGCGCAGGTGCGGCGCCCCGTTGTCTGGAACGGGACGCGTCACGTCGGGGGGCAGGGGGCCCCGAGTGACCGATGCGTAGGAGCGTCTATGGCCGTCTGGGACGCAGCGGGGGGGCCTCATGGTGGTAACGTCGGAGTAATAACGTCTCGGGGGAGGCTGTGGCACATACCTGTGTCTTCTCCGACGCCCCCGTAATGCACCGTCGTCCAGTCTTCATAGACAGATTCGGCCGTTTTGTTTCGAGTCGTCCTGATTATGGTGATGAGATTCAGAAAAGACGACTCCTCCGATCCAGGAGTAAAAAGTTTTATTGGCTCAGAAGGAGCTTCACAAAAGTTGCTTAACAAAATTCGCAACGTTTCGGTTTATATAAACCTTCTTCAGGCAAATTGTTATTGCAAATCCAACAATTAGTTTGTCGTCGCTCCTCAGCCAAACTGGCGCTACCGTACAGGTGCTCAGGTTAACGGGTCTGGCTAAAATGGAGACGTGGCAGTAATGGGAGACTTTTTATATACGGCCCGTGAGGCGTTCATGAATGTCCGTCAATTGGGGATGACGTAATTGTTCCGGAATTGTTTTCTTTAAAATTAATTTAGGAATTTGGATGTGATTGCCTACTCCATCAAGCCTAACCGTTATTAATCTTGCAGTACAGTCATATAATGTTCATGATACAAAATTGTCCTTTTCAAACCAGTCAGACAGAGAGAGTGGAGAGGGAAACCGGAAAACGAAGGAGAGGCACGGGCGAGTTAGGAGGAAGGGGATTTAATCCCGACGTCACGGACGTCAAGATTGAAGGCACTGTCCATCAATCCCTCTCATCCCGGGATCACCTCGTCACCACTCCGTATCCGAGGGCTGAAAGAAGCCCGGGTTAGGGTTAGAACAGGTTAGGGTTAAGATTCGTTTAAAGCCAAATTTAGGGTTAGGATTAGGGCCCGGGTTAGGGTTAAGATTAGAGCCCGGGGTAGGGTTAAGATTAAGGTCCGGGTTAGGGTTAGAAATAAAGCCTGGGTTAGGGTTAGAATTAGGGCCAAGGTTAGGGTTAAAGCCAAATTTTAGGTTAAGAAACACAGAAAAAGAGAAGAACACCAGGTAAGTATGATCTGATTTGATTTAAATGTCCTAAAGCCTTTTTTCTTTTGCAGAGCAAGATTACCCTCTAGTGGACAAAACCGGGAAGAACATATCACCGACATTTTCCAAGCCTCATCCCCATGTCTTTGGCCTTAAGTCGGCTCCAGTTTGGGAGAGACCTGTATTCTGATTTTTTTACAGGTGTTCTGAAGTCATCTTTATCTGGCGTGACGGTGAGTTCCTGGCATTCTTCAAATAAGATGAGGAGGTCCTCCTCATGGGACCCGTCCCCGTCCCCTGATGGAAGAGCTGGGAGTGAAGTCTGCCGTGGAGTTCCGGAAGGAGGGTTTGGTCCAACCACCTGGGGGGTCAACGTGGGAGGAGGGAGAAGGTCTTCCTCCGTCTGGCATGGAGAGGGCCTGTGTGGCGCCGGCAGGGTGCGCTGCAGAGAGAGTTTGGGCAGCGTACCTGGTTTAGTTAAGGTGGTGCGTTTGGGCCTCCGCTGCTTCGGCTCCCTGTCCAGCCGTCTGTCGTCCACATCTGGGGGTAGATCAGGTCTCGCGTGGACCTGTTGATGTCCCGTCGTGGACCCTGTCCCTTCCGGCGCGTCTGGGCTTGGGTGGGGGGACCCCTTTTCCTCACCGTCGGACAGTCGGGTCACGAGATGAGCCTCAGCCTGTCGCACCGTCTCTGGTGCCAGGCGTCTGCCGAGGCTGCGTCGTGCCCACTTAGCGGCAACGTCAAAAGGCTGCTCCCAATCAGAATTTGAAAATGTTTTTAATTTAATTGTCTCTTCCTCAATGACATCTGTATAGTGGTCTGTCAATATGAGGAGAGTGTTATGGGCCCAGTTCTTTGCATTATTATAAATGAGATCCAGCGTTTTTTCGGATGGCGTCGAAGGTTTGATGATCGTCGAGAGGGTGTGTGTCATTCCCTCAATCATGACCGGAAGTTCATCTTTCGACACATTCTGTAAATGATGCGTGGCCTTTATGATTTTATGAATAATCCGTACCTTCATTTTGAAGTCACGGTCGGTGGAAGGTGCTGTCCCTCGACGATCCGTGTCCGGTGTGCGCCACCACTTTTGTCGATCTGGAGCCCCTCCGTCACATGATCGAACATTTGGTGGAGATCGCTGAATCCATCGGGGACGTTGAGGGACAGTATCAGGGTGTGGGTGACTGTACTGCGCAGGTGCGGCGCCCCGTTGTCTGGAACGGGACGCGTCACGTCGGGGGGCAGGGGGCCCCCGAGTGACCGATGCGTAGGAGCGTCTATGGCCGTCTGGGACGCAGCGGGGGGGGCCTCATGGTGGTAACGTCGGAGTAATAACGTCTCGGGGGAGGCTGTGGCACATACCTGTGTCTTCTCCGACGCCCCCGTAATGCACCGTCGTCCAGTCTTCATAGACAGATTCGGCCATTTTGTTTCGAGTCGTCCTGATTATGGTGATGAGATTCAGAAAAGACGACTCCTCCGATCCAGGAGTAAAAAGTTTTATTGGCTCAGAAGGAGCTTCACAAAAGTTGCTTAACAAAATTCGCAACGTTTCGGTTTATATAAACCTTCTTCAGGCAAATTGTTATTGCAAATCCAACAATTAGTTTGTCGTCGCTCCTCAGCCAAACTGGCGCTACCGTACAGGTGCTCAGGTTAACGGGTCTGGCTAAAATGGAGACGTGGCAGTAATGGGAGACTTTTTATATACGGCCCGTGAGGCGTTCATGAATGTCCGTCAATTGGGGATGACGTAATTGTTCCGGAATTGTTTTCTTTAAAATTAATTTAGGAATTTGGATGTGATTGCCTACTCCATCAAGCCTAACCGTTATTAATCTTGCAGTACAGTCATATAATGTTCATGATACAAAATTGTCCTTTTCAAACCAGTCAGACAGAGAGAGTGGAGAGGGAAACCGGAAAACGAAGGAGAGGCACGGGCGAGTTAGGAGGAAGGGGATTTAATCCCGACGTCACGGACGTCAAGATTGAAGGCACTGTCCATCAATCCCTCTCATCCCGGGATCACCTCGTCACCACTCCGTATCCGAGGGCTGAAAGAAGCCCGGGTTAGGGTTAGAACAGGTTAGGGTTAAGATTCGTTTAAAGCCAAATTTAGGGTTAGGATTAGGGCCCGGGTTAGGGTTAAGATTAGAGCCCGGGGTAGGGTTAAGATTAAGGTCCGGGTTAGGGTTAGAAATAAAGCCTGGGTTAGGGTTAGAATTAGGGCCAAGGTTAGGGTTAAAGCCAAATTTTAGGTTAAGAAACACAGAAAAAGAGAAGAACACCAGGTAAGTATGATCTGATTTGATTTAAATGTCCTAAAGCCTTTTTCTTTTGCAGAGCAAGATTACCCTCTAGTGGACAAAACCGGGAAGAACATATCACCGACATTTTCCAAGCCTCATCCCCATGTCTTTGGCCTTAAGTCGGCTCCAGTTTGGGAGAGACCTGTATTCTGATTTTTTTACAGGTGTTCTGAAGTCATCTTTATCTGGCGTGACGGTGAGTTCCTGGCATTCTTCAAATAAGATGAGGAGGTCCTCCTCATGGGACCCGTCCCCGTCCCCTGATGGAAGAGCTGGGAGTGAAGTCTGCCGTGGAGTTCCGGAAGGAGGGTTTGGTCCAACCACCTGGGGGGTCAACGTGGGAGGAGGGAGAAGGTCTTCCTCCGTCTGGCATGGAGAGGGCCTGTGTGGCGCCGGCAGGGTGCGCTGCAGAGAGAGTTTGGGCAGCGTACCTGGTTTAGTTAAGGTGGTGCGTTTGGGCCTCCGCTGCTTCGGCTCCCTGTCCAGCCGTCTGTCGTCCACATCTGGGGGTAGATCAGGTCTCGCGTGGACCTGTTGATGTCCCGTCGTGGACCCTGTCCCTTCCGAAGCGTCTGGGCTTGGGTGGGGGGACCCCTTTTCCTCACCGTCGGACAGTCGGGTCACGAGATGAGCCTCAGCCTGTCGCACCGTCTCTGGTGCCAGGCGTCTGCCGAGGTTGCGTCGTGCCCACTTAGCGGCAACGTCAAAAGGCTGCTCCCAATCAGAATTTGAAAATGTTTTTAATTTAATTGTCTCTTCCTCAATGACATCTGTATAGTGGTCTGTCAATATGAGGAGAGTGTTATGGGCCCAGTTCTTTGCATTATTATAAATGAGATCCAGCGTTTTTTTCGGATGGCGTCGAAGGTTTGATGATCGTCGAGAGGGTGTGTGTCATTCCCTCAATCATGACCGGAAGTTCATCTTTCGACACATTCTGTAAATGATGCGTGGCCTTTATGATTTTATGAATAATCCGTACCTTCATTTTGAAGTCACGGTCGGTGGAAGGTGCTGTCCCTCGACGATCCGTGTCCGGTGTGCGCCACCACTTTTGTCGATCTGGAGCCCCTCCGTCACATGATCGAACATTTGGTGGAGATCGCTGAATCCATCGGGGACGTTGAGGGACAGTATCAGGGTGTGGGTGACTGTACTGCGCAGGTGCGGCGCCCCGTTGTCTGGAACGGGACGCGTCACGTCGGGGGGCAGGGGGCCCCCGAGTGACCGATGCGTAGGAGCGTCTATGGCCGTCTGGGACGCAGCGGGGGGCCTCATGGTGGTAACGTCGGAGTAATAACGTCTCGGGGGAGGCTGTGGCACATACCTGTGTCTTCTCCGACGCCCCCCGTAATGCACCGTCGTCCAGTCTTCATAGACAGATTCGGCCATTTTGTTTCGAGTCGTCCTGATTATGGTGATGAGATTCAGAAAAGACGACTCCTCCGATCCAGGAGTAAAAAGTTTTATTGGCTCAGAAGGAGCTTCACAAAAGTTGCTTAACAAAATTCGCAACGTTTCGGTTTATATAAACCTTCTTCAGGCAAATTGTTATTGCAAATCCAACAATTAGTTTGTCGTCGCTCCTCAGCCAAACTGGCGCTACCGTACAGGTGCTCAGGTTAACGGGTCTGGCTAAAATGGAGACGTGGCAGTAATGGGAGACTTTTTATATACGGCCCGTGAGGCGTTCATGAATGTCCGTCAATTGGGGATGACGTAATTGTTCCGGAATTGTTTTCTTTAAAATTAATTTAGGAATTTGGATGTGATTGCCTACTCCATCAAGCCTAACCGTTATTAATCTTGCAGTACAGTCATATAATGTTCATGATACAAAATTGTCCTTTTCAAACCAGTCAGACAGAGAGAGTGGAGAGGGAAACCGGAAAACGAAGGAGAGGCACGGGCGAGTTAGGAGGAAGGGGATTTAATCCCGACGTCACGGACGTCAAGATTGAAGGCACTGTCCATCAATCCCTCTCATCCCGGGATCACCTCGTCACCACTCCGTATCCGAGGGCTGAAAGAAGCCCGGGTTAGGGTTAGAACAGGTTAGGGTTAAGATTCGTTTAAAGCCAAATTTAGGGTTAGGATTAGGGCCCGGGTTAGGGTTAAGATTAGAGCCCGGGGTAGGGTTAAGATTAAGGTCCGGGTTAGGGTTAGAAATAAAGCCTGGGTTAGGGTTAGAATTAGGGCCAAGGTTAGGGTTAAAGCCAAATTTTAGGTTAAGAAACACAGAAAAAGAGAAGAACACCAGGTAAGTATGATCTGATTTGATTTAAATGTCCTAAAGCCTTTTTTCTTTTGCAGAGCAAGATTACCCTCTAGTGGACAAAACCGGGAAGAACATATCACCGACATTTTCCAAGCCTCATCCCCATGTCTTTGGCCTTAAGTCGGCTCCAGTTTGGGAGAGACCTGTATTCTGATTTTTTTACAGGTGTTCTGAAGTCATCTTTATCTGGCGTGACGGTGAGTTCCTGGCATTCTTCAAATAAGATGAGGAGGTCCTCCTCATGGGACCCGTCCCCGTCCCCTGATGGAAGAGCTGGGAGTGAAGTCTGCCGTGGAGTTCCGGAAGGAGGGTTTGGTCCAACCACCTGGGGGGTCAACGTGGGAGGAGGGAGAAGGTCTTCCTCCGTCTGGCATGGAGAGGGCCTGTGTGGCGCCGGCAGGGTGCGCTGCAGAGAGAGTTTGGGCAGCGTACCTGGTTTAGTTAAGGTGGTGCGTTTGGGCCTCCGCTGCTTCGGCTCCCTGTCCAGCCGTCTGTCGTCCACATCTGGGGGTAGATCAGGTCTCGCGTGGACCTGTTGATGTCCCGTCGTGGACCCTGTCCCTTCCGAAGCGTCTGGGCTTGGGTGGGGGACCCCTTTTCCTCACCGTCGGACAGTCGGGTCACGAGATGAGCCTCAGCCTGTCGCACCGTCTCTGGTGCCAGGCGTCTGCCGAGGTTGCGTCGTGCCCACTTAGCGGCAACGTCAAAAGGCTGCTCCCAATCAGAATTTGAAAATGTTTTTAATTTAATTGTCTCTTCCTCAATGACATCTGTATAGTGGTCTGTCAATATGAGGAGAGTGTTATGGGCCCAGTTCTTTGCATTATTATAAATGAGATCCAGCGTTTTTTCGGATGGCGTCGAAGGTTTGATGATCGTCGAGAGGGTGTGTGTCATTCCCTCAATCATGACCGGAAGTTCATCTTTCGACACATTCTGTAAATGATGCGTGGCCTTTATGATTTTATGAATAATCCGTACCTTCATTTTGAAGTCACGGTCGGTGGAAGGTGCTGTCCCTCGACGATCCGTGTCCGGTGTGCGCCACCACTTTTGTCGATCTGGAGCCCCTCCGTCACATGATCGAACATTTGGTGGAGATCGCTGAATCCATCGGGGACGTTGAGGGACAGTATCAGGGTGTGGGTGACTGTACTGCGCAGGTGCGGCGCCCCGTTGTCTGGAACGGGACGCGTCACGTCGGGGGGGGCAGGGGGGCCCCCGAGTGACCGATGCGTAGGAGCGTCTATGGCCGTCTGGGACGCAGCGGGGGGGCCTCATGGTGGTAACGTCGGAGTAATAACGTCTCGGGGGAGGCTGTGGCACATACCTGTGTCTTCTCCGACGCCCCCCGTAATGCACCGTCGTCCAGTCTTCATAGACAGATTCGGCCATTTTGTTTCGAGTCGTCCTGATTATGGTGATGAGATTCAGAAAAGACGACTCCTCCGATCCAGGAGTAAAAAGTTTTATTGGCTCAGAAGGAGCTTCACAAAAGTTGCTTAACAAAATTCGCAACGTTTCGGTTTATATAAACCTTCTTCAGGCAAATTGTTATTGCAAATCCAACAATTAGTTTGTCGTCGCTCCTCAGCCAAACTGGCGCTACCGTACAGGTGCTCAGGTTAACGGGTCTGGCTAAAATGGAGACGTGGCAGTAATGGGAGACTTTTTATATACGGCCCGTGAGGCGTTCATGAATGTCCGTCAATTGGGGATGACGTAATTGTTCCGGAATTGTTTTCTTTAAAATTAATTTAGGAATTTGGATGTGATTGCCTACTCCATCAAGCCTAACCGTTATTAATCTTGCAGTACAGTCATATAATGTTCATGATACAAAATTGTCCTTTTCAAACCAGTCAGACAGAGAGAGTGGAGAGGGAAACCGGAAAACGAAGGAGAGGCACGGGCGAGTTAGGAGGAAGGGGATTTAATCCCGACGTCACGGACGTCAAGATTGAAGGCACTGTCCATCAATCCCTCTCATCCCGGGATCACCTCGTCACCACTCCGTATCCGAGGGCTGAAAGAAGCCCGGGTTAGGGTTAGAACAGGTTAGGGTTAAGATTCGTTTAAAGCCAAATTTAGGGTTAGGATTAGGGCCCGGGTTAGGGTTAGGGTTAAGATTAGAGCCCGGGGTAGGGTTAAGATTAAGGTCCGGGTTAGGGTTAGAAATAAAGCCTGGGTTAGGGTTAGAATTAGGGCCAAGGTTAGGGTTAAAGCCAAATTTTAGGTTAAGAAACACAGAAAAAGAGAAGAACACCAGGTAAGTATGATCTGATTTGATTTAAATGTCCTAAAGCCTTTTTTCTTTTGCAGAGCAAGATTACCCTCTAGTGGACAAAACCGGGAAGAACATATCACCGACATTTTCCAAGCCTCATCCCCATGTCTTTGGCCTTAAGTCGGCTCCAGTTTGGGAGAGACCTGTATTCTGATTTTTTTACAGGTGTTCTGAAGTCATCTTTATCTGGCGTGACGGTGAGTTCCTGGCATTCTTCAAATAAGATGAGGAGGTCCTCCTCATGGGACCCGTCCCCGTCCCCTGATGGAAGAGCTGGGAGTGAAGTCTGCCGTGGAGTTCCGGAAGGAGGGTTTGGTCCAACCACCTGGGGGGTCAACGTGGGAGGAGGGAGAAGGTCTTCCTCCGTCTGGCATGGAGAGGGCCTGTGTGGCGCCGGCAGGGTGCGCTGCAGAGAGAGTTTGGGCAGCGTACCTGGTTTAGTTAAGGTGGTGCGTTTGGGCCTCCGCTGCTTCGGCTCCCTGTCCAGCCGTCTGTCGTCCACATCTGGGGGTAGATCAGGTCTCGCGTGGACCTGTTGATGTCCCGTCGTGGACCCTGTCCCTTCCGAAGCGTCTGGGCTTGGGTGGGGGGACCCCTTTTCCTCACCGTCGGACAGTCGGGTCACGAGATGAGCCTCAGCCTGTCGCACCGTCTCTGGTGCCAGGCGTCTGCCGAGGTTGCGTCGTGCCCACTTAGCGGCAACGTCAAAAGGCTGCTCCCAATCAGAATTTGAAAATGTTTTTAATTTAATTGTCTCTTCCTCAATGACATCTGTATAGTGGTCTGTCAATATGAGGAGAGTGTTATGGGCCCAGTTCTTTGCATTATTATAAATGAGATCCAGCGTTTTTTCGGATGGCGTCGAAGGTTTGATGATCGTCGAGAGGGTGTGTGTCATTCCCTCAATCATGACCGGAAGTTCATCTTTCGACACATTCTGTAAATGATGCGTGGCCTTTATGATTTTATGAATAATCCGTACCTTCATTTTGAAGTCACGGTCGGTGGAAGGTGCTGTCCCTCGACGATCCGTGTCCGGTGTGCGCCACCACTTTTGTCGATCTGGAGCCCCTCCGTCACATGATCGAACATTTGGTGGAGATCGCTGAATCCATCGGGGACGTTGAGGGACAGTATCAGGGTGTGGGTGACTGTACTGCGCAGGTGCGGCGCCCCGTTGTCTGGAACGGGACGCGTCACGTCGGGGGGCAGGGGGCCCCCGAGTGACCGATGCGTAGGAGCGTCTATGGCCGTCTGGGACGCAGCGGGGGGCCTCATGGTGGTAACGTCGGAGTAATAACGTCTCGGGGGAGGCTGTGGCACATACCTGTGTCTTCTCCGACGCCCCCGTAATGCACCGTCGTCCAGTCTTCATAGACAGATTCGGCCATTTTGTTTCGAGTCGTCCTGATTATGGTGATGAGATTCAGAAAAGACGACTCCTCCGATCCAGGAGTAAAAAGTTTTATTGGCTCAGAAGGAGCTTCACAAAAGTTGCTTAACAAAATTCGCAACGTTTCGGTTTATATAAACCTTCTTCAGGCAAATTGTTATTGCAAATCCAACAATTAGTTTGTCGTCGCTCCTCAGCCAAACTGGCGCTACCGTACAGGTGCTCAGGTTAACGGGTCTGGCTAAAATGGAGACGTGGCAGTAATGGGAGACTTTTTATATACGGCCCGTGAGGCGTTCATGAATGTCCGTCAATTGGGGATGACGTAATTGTTCCGGAATTGTTTTCTTTAAAATTAATTTAGGAATTTGGATGTGATTGCCTACTCCATCAAGCCTAACCGTTATTAATCTTGCAGTACAGTCATATAATGTTCATGATACAAAATTGTCCTTTTCAAACCAGTCAGACAGAGAGAGTGGAGAGGGAAACCGGAAAACGAAGGAGAGGCACGGGCGAGTTAGGAGGAAGGGGATTTAATCCCGACGTCACGGACGTCAAGATTGAAGGCACTGTCCATCAATCCCTCTCATCCCGGGATCACCTCGTCACCACTCCGTATCCGAGGGCTGAAAGAAGCCCGGGTTAGGGTTAGAACAGGTTAGGGTTAAGATTCGTTTAAAGCCAAATTTAGGGTTAGGATTAGGGCCCGGGTTAGGGTTAAGATTAGAGCCCGGGGTAGGGGTTAAGATTAAGGTCCGGGTTAGGGTTAGAAATAAAGCCTGGGTTAGGGTTAGAATTAGGGCCAAGGTTAGGGTTAAAGCCAAATTTTAGGTTAAGAAACACAGAAAAAGAGAAGAACACCAGGTAAGTATGATCTGATTTGATTTAAATGTCCTAAAGCCTTTTTTCTTTTGCAGAGCAAGATTACCCTCTAGTGGACAAAACCGGGAAGAACATATCACCGACATTTTCCAAGCCTCATCCCCATGTCTTTGGCCTTAAGTCGGCTCCAGTTTGGGAGAGACCTGTATTCTGATTTTTTTACAGGTGTTCTGAAGTCATCTTTATCTGGCGTGACGGTGAGTTCCTGGCATTCTTCAAATAAGATGAGGAGGTCCTCCTCATGGGACCCGTCCCCGTCCCCTGATGGAAGAGCTGGGAGTGAAGTCTGCCGTGGAGTTCCGGAAGGAGGGTTTGGTCCAACCACCTGGGGGGTCAACGTGGGAGGAGGGAGAAGGTCTTCCTCCGTCTGGCATGGAGAGGGCCTGTGTGGCGCCGGCAGGGTGCGCTGCAGAGAGAGTTTGGGCAGCGTACCTGGTTTAGTTAAGGTGGTGCGTTTGGGCCTCCGCTGCTTCGGCTCCCTGTCCAGCCGTCTGTCGTCCACATCTGGGGGTAGATCAGGTCTCGCGTGGACCTGTTGATGTCCCGTCGTGGACCCTGTCCCTTCCGGCGTCTGGGCTTGGGTGGGGGACCCCTTTTCCTCACCGTCGGACAGTCGGGTCACGAGATGAGCCTCAGCCTGTCGCACCGTCTCTGGTGCCAGGCGTCTGCCGAGGTTGCGTCGTGCCCACTTAGCGGCAACGTCAAAAGGCTGCTCCCAATCAGAATTTGAAAATGTTTTTAATTTAATTGTCTCTTCCTCAATGACATCTGTATAGTGGTCTGTCAATATGAGGAGAGTGTTATGGGCCCAGTTCTTTGCATTATTATAAATGAGATCCAGCGTTTTTTCGGATGGCGTCGAAGGTTTGATGATCGTCGAGAGGGTGTGTGTCATTCCCTCAATCATGACCGGAAGTTCATCTTTCGACACATTCTGTAAATGATGCGTGGCCTTTATGATTTTATGAATAATCCGTACCTTCATTTTGAAGTCACGGTCGGTGGAAGGTGCTGTCCCTCGACGATCCGTGTCCGGTGTGCGCCACCACTTTTGTCGATCTGGAGCCCCTCCGTCACATGATCGAACATTTGGTGGAGATCGCTGAATCCATCGGGGACGTTGAGGGACAGTATCAGGGTGTGGGTGACTGTACTGCGCAGGTGCGGCGCCCCGTTGTCTGGAACGGGACGCGTCACGTCGGGGGGCAGGGGGCCCCGAGTGACCGATGCGTAGGAGCGTCTATGGCCGTCTGGGACGCAGCGGGGGGGGCCTCATGGTGGTAACGTCGGAGTAATAACGTCTCGGGGAGGCTGTGGCACATACCTGTGTCTTCTCCGACGCCCCCGTAATGCACCGTCGTCCAGTCTTCATAGACAGATTCGGCCATTTTGTTTCGAGTCGTCCTGATTATGGTGATGAGATTCAGAAAAGACGACTCCTCCGATCCAGGAGTAAAAAGTTTTATTGGCTCAGAAGGAGCTTCACAAAAGTTGCTTAACAAAATTCGCAACGTTTCGGTTTATATAAACCTTCTTCAGGCAAATTGTTATTGCAAATCCAACAATTAGTTTGTCGTCGCTCCTCAGCCAAACTGGCGCTACCGTACAGGTGCTCAGGTTAACGGGTCTGGCTAAAATGGAGACGTGGCAGTAATGGGAGACTTTTTATATACGGCCCGTGAGGCGTTCATGAATGTCCGTCAATTGGGGATGACGTAATTGTTCCGGAATTGTTTTCTTTAAAATTAATTTAGGAATTTGGATGTGATTGCCTACTCCATCAAGCCTAACCGTTATTAATCTTGCAGTACAGTCATATAATGTTCATGATACAAAATTGTCCTTTTCAAACCAGTCAGACAGAGAGAGTGGAGAGGGAAACCGGAAAACGAAGGAGAGGCACGGGCGAGTTAGGAGGAAGGGGATTTAATCCCGACGTCACGGACGTCAAGATTGAAGGCACTGTCCATCAATCCCTCTCATCCCGGGATCACCTCGTCACCACTCCGTATCCGAGGGCTGAAAGAAGCCCGGGTTAGGGTTAGAACAGGTTAGGGTTAAGATTCGTTTAAAGCCAAATTTAGGGTTAGGATTAGGGCCCGGGTTAGGGTTAAGATTAGAGCCCGGGGTAGGGTTAAGATTAAGGTCCGGGTTAGGGTTAGAAATAAAGCCTGGGTTAGGGGTTAGAATTAGGGCCAAGGTTAGGGTTAAAGCCAAATTTTAGGTTAAGAAACACAGAAAAAGAGAAGAACACCAGGTAAGTATGATCTGATTTGATTTAAATGTCCTAAAGCCTTTTTTCTTTTGCAGAGCAAGATTACCCTCTAGTGGACAAAACCGGGAAGAACATATCACCGACATTTTCCAAGCCTCATCCCCATGTCTTTGGCCTTAAGTCGGCTCCAGTTTGGGAGAGACCTGTATTCTGATTTTTTTACAGGTGTTCTGAAGTCATCTTTATCTGGCGTGACGGTGAGTTCCTGGCATTCTTCAAATAAGATGAGGAGGTCCTCCTCATGGGACCCGTCCCCGTCCCCTGATGGAAGAGCTGGGAGTGAAGTCTGCCGTGGAGTTCCGGAAGGAGGGTTTGGTCCAACCACCTGGGGGGTCAACGTGGGAGGAGGGAGAAGGTCTTCCTCCGTCTGGCATGGAGAGGGCCTGTGTGGCGCCGGCAGGGTGCGCTGCAGAGAGAGTTTGGGCAGCGTACCTGGTTTAGTTAAGGTGGTGCGTTTGGGCCTCCGCTGCTTCGGCTCCCTGTCCAGCCGTCTGTCGTCCACATCTGGGGGTAGATCAGGTCTCGCGTGGACCTGTTGATGTCCCGTCGTGGACCCTGTCCCTTCCGAAGCGTCTGGGCTTGGGTGGGGGACCCCTTTTCCTCACCGTCGGACAGTCGGGTCACGAGATGAGCCTCAGCCTGTCGCACCGTCTCTGGTGCCAGGCGTCTGCCGAGGTTGCGTCGTGCCCACTTAGCGGCAACGTCAAAAGGCTGCTCCCAATCAGAATTTGAAAATGTTTTTAATTTAATTGTCTCTTCCTCAATGACATCTGTATAGTGGTCTGTCAATATGAGGAGAGTGTTATGGGCCCAGTTCTTTGCATTATTATAAATGAGATCCAGCGTTTTTTCGGATGGCGTCGAAGGTTTGATGATCGTCGAGAGGGTGTGTGTCATTCCCTCAATCATGACCGGAAGTTCATCTTTCGACACATTCTGTAAATGATGCGTGGCCTTTATGATTTTATGAATAATCCGTACCTTCATTTTGAAGTCACGGTCGGTGGAAGGTGCTGTCCCTCGACGATCCGTGTCCGGTGTGCGCCACCACTTTTGTCGATCTGGAGCCCCTCCGTCACATGATCGAACATTTGGTGGAGATCGCTGAATCCATCGGGGACGTTGAGGGACAGTATCAGGGTGTGGGTGACTGTACTGCGCAGGTGCGGCGCCCGTTGTCTGGAACGGGACGCGTCACGTCGGGGGGCAGGGGGCCCCCGAGTGACCGATGCGTAGGAGCGTCTATGGCCGTCTGGGACGCAGCGGGGGGGCCTCATGGTGGTAACGTCGGAGTAATAACGTCTCGGGGGAGGCTGTGGCACATACCTGTGTCTTCTCCGACGCCCCCGTAATGCACCGTCGTCCAGTCTTCATAGACAGATTCGGCCATTTTGTTTCGAGTCGTCCTGATTATGGTGATGAGATTCAGAAAAGACGACTCCTCCGATCCAGGAGTAAAAAGTTTTATTGGCTCAGAAGGAGCTTCACAAAAGTTGCTTAACAAAATTCGCAACGTTTCGGTTTATATAAACCTTCTTCAGGCAAATTGTTATTGCAAATCCAACAATTAGTTTGTCGTCGCTCCTCAGCCAAACTGGCGCTACCGTACAGGTGCTCAGGTTAACGGGTCTGGCTAAAATGGAGACGTGGCAGTAATGGGAGACTTTTTATATACGGCCCGTGAGGCGTTCATGAATGTCCGTCAATTGGGGATGACGTAATTGTTCCGGAATTGTTTTCTTTAAAATTAATTTAGGAATTTGGATGTGATTGCCTACTCCATCAAGCCTAACCGTTATTAATCTTGCAGTACAGTCATATAATGTTCATGATACAAAATTGTCCTTTTCAAACCAGTCAGACAGAGAGAGTGGAGAGGGAAACCGGAAAACGAAGGAGAGGCACGGGCGAGTTAGGAGGAAGGGGATTTAATCCCGGCGTCACGGACGTCAAGATTGAAGGCACTGTCCATCAATCCCTCTCATCCCGGGATCACCTCGTCACCACTCCGTATCCGAGGGCTGAAAGAAGCCCGGGTTAGGGTTAGAACAGGTTAGGGTTAAGATTCGTTTAAAGCCAAATTTAGGGTTAGGATTAGGGCCCGGGTTAGGGTTAAGATTAGAGCCCGGGGTAGGGTTAAGATTAAGGTCCGGGTTAGGGTTAGAAATAAAGCCTGGGTTAGGGTTAGAATTAGGGCCAAGGTTAGGGTTAAAGCCAAATTTTAGGTTAAGAAACACAGAAAAAGAGAAGAACACCAGGTAAGTATGATCTGATTTGATTTAAATGTCCTAAAGCCTTTTTTCTTTTGCAGAGCAAGATTACCCTCTAGTGGACAAAACCGGGAAGAACATATCACCGACATTTTCCAAGCCTCATCCCCATGTCTTTGGCCTTAAGTCGGCTCCAGTTTGGGAGAGACCTGTATTCTGATTTTTTTACAGGTGTTCTGAAGTCATCTTTATCTGGCGTGACGGTGAGTTCCTGGCATTCTTCAAATAAGATGAGGAGGTCCTCCTCATGGGACCCGTCCCCGTCCCCTGATGGAAGAGCTGGGAGTGAAGTCTGCCGTGGAGTTCCGGAAGGAGGGTTTGGTCCAACCACCTGGGGGGTCAACGTGGGAGGAGGGAGAAGGTCTTCCTCCGTCTGGCATGGAGAGGGCCTGTGTGGCGCCGGCAGGGTGCGCTGCAGAGAGAGTTTGGGCAGCGTACCTGGTTTAGTTAAGGTGGTGCGTTTGGGCCTCCGCTGCTTCGGCTCCCTGTCCAGCCGTCTGTCGTCCACATCTGGGGGTAGATCAGGTCTCGCGTGGACCTGTTGATGTCCCGTCGTGGACCCTGTCCCTTCCGAAGCGTCTGGGCTTGGGTGGGGGACCCCTTTTCCTCACCGTCGGACAGTCGGGTCACGAGATGAGCCTCAGCCTGTCGCACCGTCTCTGGTGCCAGGCGTCTGCCGAGGTTGCGTCGTGCCCACTTAGCGGCAACGTCAAAAGGCTGCTCCCAATCAGAATTTGAAAATGTTTTTAATTTAATTGTCTCTTCCTCAATGACATCTGTATAGTGGTCTGTCAATATGAGGAGAGTGTTATGGGCCCAGTTCTTTGCATTATTATAAATGAGATCCAGCGTTTTTTCGGATGGCGTCGAAGGTTTGATGATCGTCGAGAGGGTGTGTGTCATTCCCTCAATCATGACCGGAAGTTCATCTTTCGACACATTCTGTAAATGATGCGTGGCCTTTATGATTTTATGAATAATCCGTACCTTCATTTTGAAGTCACGGTCGGTGGAAGGTGCTGTCCCTCGACGATCCGTGTCCGGTGTGCGCCACCACTTTTGTCGATCTGGAGCCCCTCCGTCACATGATCGAACATTTGGTGGAGATCGCTGAATCCATCGGGGACGTTGAGGGACAGTATCAGGGTGTGGGTGACTGTACTGCGCAGGTGCGGCGCCCCGTTGTCTGGAACGGGACGCGTCACGTCGGGGGGGCAGGGGGCCCCGAGTGACCGATGCGTAGGAGCGTCTATGGCCGTCTGGGACGCAGCGGGGGGGGCCTCATGGTGGTAACGTCGGAGTAATAACGTCTCGGGGGAGGCTGTGGCACATACCTGTGTCTTCTCCGACGCCCCCGTAATGCACCGTCGTCCAGTCTTCATAGACAGATTCGGCCATTTTGTTTCGAGTCGTCCTGATTATGGTGATGAGATTCAGAAAAGACGACTCCTCCGATCCAGGAGTAAAAAGTTTTATTGGCTCAGAAGGAGCTTCACAAAAGTTGCTTAACAAAATTCGCAACGTTTCGGTTTATATAAACCTTCTTCAGGCAAATTGTTATTGCAAATCCAACAATTAGTTTGTCGTCGCTCCTCAGCCAAACTGGCGCTACCGTACAGGTGCTCAGGTTAACGGGTCTGGCTAAAATGGAGACGTGGCAGTAATGGGAGACTTTTTATATACGGCCCGTGAGGCGTTCATGAATGTCCGTCAATTGGGGATGACGTAATTGTTCCGGAATTGTTTTCTTTAAAATTAATTTAGGAATTTGGATGTGATTGCCTACTCCATCAAGCCTAACCGTTATTAATCTTGCAGTACAGTCATATAATGTTCATGATACAAAATTGTCCTTTTCAAACCAGTCAGACAGAGAGAGTGGAGAGGGAAACCGGAAAACGAAGGAGAGGCACGGGCGAGTTAGGAGGAAGGGGATTTAATCCCGACGTCACGGACGTCAAGATTGAAGGCACTGTCCATCAATCCCTCTCATCCCGGGATCACCTCGTCACCACTCCGTATCCGAGGGCTGAAAGAAGCCCGGGTTAGGGTTAGAACAGGTTAGGGTTAAGATTCGTTTAAAGCCAAATTTAGGGTTAGGATTAGGGCCCGGGTTAGGGTTAAGATTAGAGCCCGGGGTAGGGTTAAGATTAAGGTCCGGGTTAGGGTTAGAAATAAAGCCTGGGTTAGGGTTAGAATTAGGGCCAAGGTTAGGGTTAAAGCCAAATTTTAGGTTAAGAAACACAGAAAAAGAGAAGAACACCAGGTAAGTATGATCTGATTTGATTTAAATGTCCTAAAGCCTTTTTTCTTTTGCAGAGCAAGATTACCCTCTAGTGGACAAAACCGGGAAGAACATATCACCGACATTTTCCAAGCCTCATCCCCATGTCTTTGGCCTTAAGTCGGCTCCCGTTTGGGAGAGACCTGTATTCTGATTTTTTACAGGTGTTCTGAAGTCATCTTTATCTGGCGTGACGGTGAGTTCCTGGCATTCTTCAAATAAGATGAGGAGGTCCTCCTCATGGGACCCGTCCCCGTCCCCTGATGGAAGAGCTGGGAGTGAAGTCTGCCGTGGAGTTCCGGAAGGAGGGTTTGGTCCAACCACCTGGGGGGTCAACGTGGGAGGAGGGAGAAGGTCTTCCTCCGTCTGGCATGGAGAGGGCCTGTGTGGCGCCGGCAGGGGTGCGCTGCAGAGAGAGTTTGGGCAGCGTACCTGGTTTAGTTAAGGTGGTGCGTTTGGGCCTCCGCTGCTTCGGCTCCCTGTCCAGCCGTCTGTCGTCCACATCTGGGGGTAGATCAGGTCTCGCGTGGACCTGTTGATGTCCCGTCGTGGACCCTGTCCCTTCCGAAGCGTCTGGGCTTGGGTGGGGGGACCCCTTTTCCTCACCGTCGGACAGTCGGGTCACGAGATGAGCCTCAGCCTGTCGCACCGTCTCTGGTGCCAGGCGTCTGCCGAGGTTGCGTCGTGCCCACTTAGCGGCAACGTCAAAAGGCTGCTCCCAATCAGAATTTGAAAATGTTTTTAATTTAATTGTCTCTTCCTCAATGACATCTGTATAGTGGTCTGTCAATATGAGGAGAGTGTTATGGGCCCAGTTCTTTGCATTATTATAAATGAGATCCAGCGTTTTTTCGGATGGCGTCGAAGGTTTGATGATCGTCGAGAGGGTGTGTGTCATTCCCTCAATCATGACCGGAAGTTCATCTTTCGACACATTCTGTAAATGATGCGTGGCCTTTATGATTTTATGAATAATCCGTACCTTCATTTTGAAGTCACGGTCGGTGGAAGGTGCTGTCCCTCGACGATCCGTGTCCGGTGTGCGCCACCACTTTTGTCGATCTGGAGCCCCTCCGTCACATGATCGAACATTTGGTGGAGATCGCTGAATCCATCGGGGACGTTGAGGGACAGTATCAGGGTGTGGGTGACTGTACTGCGCAGGTGCGGCGCCCCGTTGTCTGGAACGGGACGCGTCACGTCGGGGGGGGCAGGGGGGCCCCCGAGTGACCGATGCGTAGGAGCGTCTATGGCCGTCTGGGACGCAGCGGGGGGGCCTCATGGTGGTAACGTCGGAGTAATAACGTCTCGGGGGAGGCTGTGGCACATACCTGTGTCTTCTCCGACGCCCCCGTAATGCACCGTCGTCCAGTCTTCATAGACAGATTCGGCCATTTTGTTTCGAGTCGTCCTGATTATGGTGATGAGATTCAGAAAAGACGACTCCTCCGATCCAGGAGTAAAAAGTTTTATTGGCTCAGAAGGAGCTTCACAAAAGTTGCTTAACAAAATTCGCAACGTTTCGGTTTATATAAACCTTCTTCAGGCAAATTGTTATTGCAAATCCAACAATTAGTTTGTCGTCGCTCCTCAGCCAAACTGGCGCTACCGTACAGGTGCTCAGGTTAACGGGTCTGGCTAAAATGGAGACGTGGCAGTAATGGGAGACTTTTTATATACGGCCCGTGAGGCGTTCATGAATGTCCGTCAATTGGGGATGACGTAATTGTTCCGGAATTGTTTTCTTTAAAATTAATTTAGGAATTTGGATGTGATTGCCTACTCCATCAAGCCTAACCGTTATTAATCTTGCAGTACAGTCATATAATGTTCATGATACAAAAATTGTCCTTTTCAAACCAGTCAGACAGAGAGAGTGGAGAGGGAAACCGGAAAACGAAGGAGAGGCACGGGCGAGTTAGGAGGAAGGGGATTTAATCCCGACGTCACGGACGTCAAGATTGAAGGCACTGTCCATCAATCCCCTCTCATCCCGGGATCACCTCGTCACCACTCCGTATCCGAGGGCTGAAAGAAGCCCGGGTTAGGGTTAGAACAGGTTAGGGTTAAGATTCGTTTAAAGCCAAATTTAGGGTTAGGATTAGGGCCCGGGTTAGGGTTAAGATTAGAGCCCGGGGTAGGGTTAAGATTAAGGTCCGGGTTAGGGTTAGAAATAAAGCCTGGGTTAGGGTTAGAATTAGGGCCAAGGTTAGGGTTAAAGCCAAATTTTAGGTTAAGAAACACAGAAAAGAGAAAAACACCAGGTGAGTATGATCTGATTTGATTTAAATGTCCTAAAGCCTTTTTTCTTTTGCAGAGCAAGATTACCCTCTAGTGGACAAAACCGGGAAGAACATATCACCGACATTTTCCAAGCCTCATCCCCATGTCTTTGGCCTTAAGTCGGCTCCAGTTTGGGAGAGACCTGTATTCTGATTTTTTACAGGTGTTCTGAAGTCATCTTTATCTGGCGTGACGGTGAGTTCCTGGCATTCTTCAAATAAGATGAGGAGGTCCTCCTCATGGGACCCGTCCCCGTCCCCTGATGGAAGAGCTGGGAGTGAAGTCTGCCGTGGAGTTCCGGAAGGAGGGTTTGGTCCAACCACCTGGGGGGTCAACGTGGGAGGAGGGAGAAGGTCTTCCTCCGTCTGGCATGGAGAGGGCCTGTGTGGCGCCGGCAGGGTGCGCTGCAGAGAGAGTTTGGGCAGCGTACCTGGTTTAGTTAAGGTGGTGCGTTTGGGCCTCCGCTGCTTCGGCTCCCTGTCCAGCCGTCTGTCGTCCACATCTGGGGGTAGATCAGGTCTCGCGTGGACCTGTTGATGTCCCGTCGTGGACCCTGTCCCTTCCCGGCGTCTGGGCTTGGGTGGGGGACCCCTTTTCCTCACCGTCGGACAGTCGGGTCACGAGATGAGCCTCAGCCTGTCGCACCGTCTCTGGTGCCAGGCGTCTGCCGAGGTTGCGTCGTGCCCACTTAGCGGCAACGTCAAAGGCTGCTCCCAATCAGAATTTGAAAATGTTTTTAATTTAATTGTCTCTTCCTCAATGACATCTGTATAGTGGTCTGTCAATATGAGGAGAGTGTTATGGGCCCAGTTCTTTGCATTATTATAAATGAGATCCAGCGTTTTTTCCGGATGGCGTCGAAGGTTTGATGATCGTCGAGAGGGTGTGTGTCATTCCCTCAATCATGACCGGAAGTTCATCTTTCGACACATTCTGTAAATGATGCGTGGCCTTTATGATTTTATGAATAATCCGTACCTTCATTTTGAAGTCACGGTCGGTGGAAGGTGCTGTCCCTCGACGATCCGTGTCCGGTGTGCGCCACCACTTTTGTCGATCTGGAGCCCCTCCGTCACATGATCGAACATTTGGTGGAGATCGCTGAATCCATCGGGGACGTTGAGGGACAGTATCAGGGTGTGGGTGACTGTACTGCGCAGGTGCGGCGCCCCGTTGTCTGGAACGGGACGCGTCACGTCGGGGGGGCAGGGGGCCCCCAGTGACCGATGCGTAGGAGCGTCTATGGCCGTCTGGGACGCAGCGGGGGGCCTCATGGTGGTAACGTCGGAGTAATAACGTCTCGGGGAGGCTGTGGCACATACCTGTGTCTTCTCCGACGCCCCCGTAATGCACCGTCGTCCAGTCTTCATAGACAGATTCGGCCATTTTGTTTCGAGTCGTCCTGATTATGGTGATGAGATTCAGAAAAGACGACTCCTCCGATCCAGGAGTAAAAAGTTTTATTGGCTCAGAAGGAGCTTCACAAAAGTTGCTTAACAAAATTCGCAACGTTTCGGTTTATATAAACCTTCTTCAGGCAAATTGTTATTGCAAATCCAACAATTAGTTTGTCGTCGCTCCTCAGCCAAACTGGCGCTACCGTACAGGTGCTCAGGTTAACGGGTCTGGCTAAAATGGAGACGTGGCAGTAATGGGAGACTTTTTATATACGGCCCGTGAGGCGTTCATGAATGTCCGTCAATTGGGGATGACGTAATTGTTCCGGAATTGTTTTCTTTAAAATTAATTTAGGAATTTGGATGTGATTGCCTACTCCATCAAGCCTAACCGTTATTAATCTTGCAGTACAGTCATATAATGTTCATGATACAAAATTGTCCTTTTCAAACCAGTCAGACAGAGAGAGTGGAGAGGGAAACCGGAAAACGAAGGAGAGGCACGGGCGAGTTAGGAGGAAGGGATTTAATCCCGACGTCACGGACGTCAAGATTGAAGGCACTGTCCATCAATCCTCTCATCCCGGGATCACCTCGTCACCACTCCGTATCCGAGGGCTGAAAGAAGCCCAGGTTAGGGTTAGAACAGGTTAGGGTTAAGATTCGTTTAAAGCCAAATTTAGGGTTAGGATTAGGGCCCGGGTTAGGGTTAAGATTAGAGCCCGGGGTAGGGTTAAGATTAAGGTCCGGGTTAGGGTTAGAAATAAAGCCTGGGTTAGGGTTAGAATTAGGGCCAAGGTTAGGGTTAAAGCCAAATTTTAGGTTAAGAAACACAGAAAAAGAGAAGAACACCAGGTAAGTATGATCTGATTTGGATTTAAATGTCCTAAAGCCTTTTTCTTTTGCAGAGCAAGATTACCCTCTAGTGGACAAAACCGGGAAGAACATATCACCGACATTTTCCAAGCCTCATCCCCATGTCTTTGGCCTTAAGTCGGCTCCAGTTTGGGAGAGACCTGTATTCTGATTTTTTTTACAGGTGTTCTGAAGTCATCTTTATCTGGCGTGACGGTGAGTTCCTGGCATTCTTCAAATAAGATGAGGAGGTCCTCCTCATGGGACCCGTCCCCGTCCCCTGATGGAAGAGCTGGGAGTGAAGTCTGCCGTGGAGTTCCGGAAGGAGGGTTTGGTCCAACCACCTGGGGGGTCAACGTGGGAGGAGGGAGAAGGTCTTCCTCCGTCTGGCATGGAGAGGGCCTGTGGCGCCGGCAGGGTGCGCTGCAGAGAGAGTTTGGGCAGCGTACCTGGTTTAGTTAAGGTGGTGCGTTTGGGCCTCCGCTGCTTCGGCTCCCTGTCCAGCCGTCTGTCGTCCACATCTGGGGGTAGATCAGGTCTCGCGTGGACCTGTTGATGTCCCGTCGTGGACCCTGTCCCTTCCGGCGTCTGGGCTTGGGGTGGGGGACCCCTTTTCCTCACCGTCGGACAGTCGGGTCACGAGATGAGCCTCAGCCTGTCGCACCGTCTCTGGTGCCAGGCGTCTGCCGAGGTTGCGTCGTGCCCACTTAGCGGCAACGTCAAAAGGCTGCTCCCAATCAGAATTTGAAAATGTTTTTAATTTAATTGTCTCTTCCTCAATGACATCTGTATAGTGGTCTGTCAATATGAGGAGAGTGTTATGGGCCCAGTTCTTTGCATTATTATAAATGAGATCCAGCGTTTTTTCGGATGGCGTCGAAGGTTTGATGATCGTCGAGAGGGTGTGTGTCATTCCCTCAATCATGACCGGAAGTTCATCTTTCGACACATTCTGTAAATGATGCGTGGCCTTTATGATTTTATGAATAATCCGTACCTTCATTTTGAAGTCACGGTCGGTGGAAGGTGCTGTCCCTCGACGATCCGTGTCCGGTGTGCGCCACCACTTTTGTCGATCTGGAGCCCCTCCGTCACATGATCGAACATTTGGTGGAGATCGCTGAGATCCATCGGGGACGTTGAGGGACAGTATCAGGGTGTGGGTGACTGTACTGCGCAGGTGCGGCGCCCCGTTGTCTGGAACGGGACGCGTCACGTCGGGGGGCAGGGGGCCCCCGGAGTGACCGATGCGTAGGAGCGTCTATGGCCGTCTGGGGCGCAGCGGGGGCCTCATGGTGGTAACGTCGGAGTAATAACGTCTCGGGGAGGCTGTGGCACATACCTGTGTCTTCTCCGACGCCCCCGTAATGCACCGTCGTCCAGTCTTCATAGACAGATTCGGCCATTTTGTTTCGAGTCGTCCTGATTATGGTGATGAGATTCAGAAAAGACGACTCCTCCGATCCAGGAGTAAAAAGTTTTATTGGCTCAGAAGGAGCTTCACAAAAGTTGCTTAACAAAATTCGCAACGTTTCGGTTTATATAAACCTTCTTCAGGCAAATTGTTATTGCAAATCCAACAATTAGTTTGTCGTCGCTCCTCAGCCAAACTGGCGCTACCGTACAGGTGCCTGTGTTAACGGGTCTGGCTAAAATGGAGACGCGGCAGCAATGGGAGACTTTTCATATACGGCCCGTGAGGCGTTCATGAACGTCCACAATTGGGGATGACGTAATTGTTCCGGAATTGTTTTCTTTAAAATTAATTTAGGAATTTGGATGTGATTGCCTACTCCATCAAGCCTAACCGTTATTAATCTTGCAGTACAGTCATATAATGTTCATGATACAAAAATTGTCCTTTTCAAACCAGTCAGACAGAGAGAGTGGAGAGGAAACCGGAAAACGAAGGAGAGGCACGGGCGAGTTAGGAGGAAGGGGATTTAATCCCTGACGTCACGGACGTCAAGATTGAAGGCACTGTCCATCAATCCCTCTCATCCCGGGATCACCTCGTCACCACTCCGTATCCGAGGGCTGAAAGAAGCCCGGGTTAGGGTTAGAACAGGTTAGGGTTAAGATTCGTTTAAAGCCAAATTTAGGGTTAGGATTAGGGCCCGGGTTAGGGTTAAGATTAGAGCCCGGGGTAGGGTTAAGATTAAGGTCCGGGTTAGGGTTAGAAATAAAGCCTGGGTTAGGGTTAGAATTAGGGCCAAGGTTAGGGTTAAAGCCAAATTTTAGGTTAAGAAACACAGAAAAAGAGAAGAACACCAGGTAAGTATGATCTGATTTGATTTAAATGTCCTAAAGCCTTTTTTTCTTTTGCAGAGCAAGATTACCCTCTAGTGGACAAAACCGGGAAGAACATATCACCGACATTTTCCAAGCCTCATCCCCATGTCTTTGGCCTTAAGTCGGCTCCAGTTTGGGAGAGACCTGTATTCTGATTTTTACAGGTGTTCTGAAGTCATCTTTATCTGGCGTGACGGTGAGTTCCTGGCATTCTTCAAATAAGATGAGGAGGTCCTCCTCATGGGACCCGGCCCCCGTCCCCTGATGGAAGAGCTGGGAGTGAAGTCTGCCGGAGTTCCGGAAGGAGGGTTTGGTCCAACCACCTGGGGTCAACGTGGGAGGAGGGAGAAGGTCTTCCTCCGTCTGGCATGGAGAGGCCTGTGTGGCGCCGGCAGGGTGCGCTGCAGAGAGTTTGGGCAGCGTACCTGGTTTAGTTAGGTGGTGCGTTTGGGCCTCCGCTGCTTCGGCTCCCTGTCCAGCCGTCTGTCGTCCCACATCTGGGGGTAGATCAGGTCTCGCGTGGACCTGTTGATGTCCCGTCGTGGACCCTGTCCCTTCCGAAGCGTCTGGGCTTGGGTGGGGGACCCCTTTCCTCACCGTCAGACAGTCGGGTCACGAGATGAGCCTCAGCCTGTCGCACCGTCTCTGGTGCCAGGCGTCTGCCGAGGTGCGTCGTGCCCACTTAGCGGCAACGTCAAAAGGCTGCTCCCAATCAGAATTTGAAAATGTTTTTAATTTAATTGTCTCTTCCTCAATGACATCTGTATAGTGGTCTGTCAATATGAGGAGAGTGTTATGGGCCCAGTTCTTTGCATTATTATAAATGAGATCCAGCGTTTTTTCGGATGGCGTCGAAGGTTTGATGATCGTCGAGAGGGTGTGTGTCATTCCCTAATCATGACCGAAGTTCATCTTTCGACACATTCTGTAAATGATGCGTGGCCTTTATGATTTTATGAATAATCCGTACCTTCATTTTGAAGTCACGGTCGGTGGAAGGTGCTGTCCCTCGACGATCCGTGTCCGGTGTGCGCCACCACTTTTGTCGATCTGGAGCCCCTCCGTCACATGATCGAACATTTGGTGGAGATCGCTGAATCCATCGGGGACGTTGAGGGACAGTATCAGGGTGTGGGTGACTGTACTGCGCAGGTGCGGCGCCCGTTGTCTGGAACGGGACGCGTCACGTCGGGGGCAGGGGGCCCCCGAGTGACCGATGCGAGGAGCGTCTATGGCCGTCTGGGACGCAGCGGGGGGCCTCATGGTGGTAACGTCGGAGTAATAACGTCTCGGGGGAGGCTGTGGCACATACCTGTGTCTTCTCCGACGCCCCTGTAATGCACCGTCGTCCAGTCTTCATAGACAGATCCGGCCATTTTGTTTCGAGTCGTCCTGATTATGGTGATGAGATTCAGAAAAGACGACTCCTCCGATCCAGGAGTAAAAAGTTTTTATTGGCTCAGAAGGAGCTTCACAAAAGTTAAGCTTAACAAAATTAAACGCTTCGGTTTATATAAACCTTCTTCAGGCAAATGTTATTGCAAATCCAACAATTAGTTTGTCGTCGCTCCCTCAGCCAAACTGGCGCTACTGTACAGGTGCTCAGGTTAACGGGTCTGGCTAAAATGGAGACGTGGCAGTAATGGGAGACTTTTTTTATATACGGCCCGTGAGGCGTTCATGAATGTCCGTCAATTGGGGATGACGTAATTGTTCCGGAATTGTTTTCTTTAAAATTAATTTAGGAATTTGGATGTGATTGCCTACTCCATCAAGCCTAACCGTTATTAATCTTGCAGTACAGTCATATAATGTTCATGATACAAAAATTGTCCTTTTCAAACCAGTCAGACAGAGAGAGTGGAGAGGGAAACCGGGAAAACGAAGGAGAGGCACGGGCGAGTTAGAGGAAGGGGATTTAATCCGACGTCCACGGACGCCAAGATTGAAGGCACTGTCCATCAATCCCCTCATCCCGGGATCACCTCGTCACCACTCCGTATCCGAGGGCTGAAAGAAGCCCGGGTTAGGGTTAGAACAGGTTAGGGTTAAGATTCGTTTAAAGCCAAATTTAGGGTTAGGATTAGGGCCCGGGTTAGGGTTAAGATTAGAGCCCGGGGTAGGGTTAGGATTAAGGTCCGGGTTAGGGTTAGAAATAAAGCCTGGGTTAGGGTTAGAATTAGGGCCAAGGTTAGGTTAAAGCCAAATTTTAGGTTAAGAAACACAGAAAAAAGAGAAGAACACCAGGTAAGTATGATCTGATTTGATTTAAATGTCCTAAAGCCTTTTTTCTTTTGCAGAGCAAGATTACCCTCTAGTGGACAAAACCGGGAAGAACATATCACCGACATTTTCCAAGCCTCATCCCCATGTCTTTGGCCTTAAGTCGGCTCCAGTTTGGGAGAGACCTGTATTCTGATTTTTACAGGTGTTCTGAAGTCATCTTTATCTGGCGTGACGGTGAGTTCCTGGCATTCTTCAAATAAGATGAGGAGGTCCTCCTCATGGGACCCCGTCCCCGTCCCCTGATGGAAGAGCTGGGAGGAAGTCTGCCGTGGAGTTCCGGAAGGAGGGTTTGGTCCAACCACCTGGGGGGTCAACGTGGGAGGAGGGAGAAGGTCTTCCTCCCGTCTGGCATGGAGAGGGCCTGTGTGGCGCCGGCAGGTGCGCTGCAGAGAGAGTTTGGGCAGCGTACCTGGTTTAGTTAAGGTGGTGCGTTTGGGCCTCCGCTGCTTCCGGCTCCCTGTCCAGCCGTCTGTCGTCCACATCTGGGGGTAGATCAGGTCTCGCGTGGACCTGTTGATGTCCCGTCGTGGACCCTGTCCCTTCCGGCGGGCCTGGGCTTGGGGTGGGGGACCCCTTCTCACCGTCGGACAGTCGGGTCACGAGATGAGCCTCAGCCTGTCGCACCGTCTCTGGTGCCAGGCGTCTGCCGAGGTTGCGTCGTGCCCACTTAGCGGCAACGTCAAAAGGCTGCTCCCAATCAGAATTTGAAAATGTTTTTAATTTAATTGTCTCTTCCTCAATGACATCTGTATAGTGGTCTGTCAATATGAGGAGAGTGTTATGGGCCCAGTTCTTTGCATTATTATAAATGAGATCCAGCGTTTTTTCGGATGGCGTGAAGGTTTGATGATCGTCGAGAGGGTGTGTGTCATTCCCTCAATCATGACCGGAAGTTCATCTTTCGACACATTCTGTAAATGATGCGTGGCCTTTATGATTTTGAGGAATAATCCGTACCTTCATTTTGAAGTCACGGCCGGTGGAAGGTGCTGTCCTCGACGATCCGTGTCCGGTGTGCGCCACCACTTTTGTCGATCTGGAGCCCCTCCGTCACATGATCGAACATTTGGTGGAGATCGCTGAATCCATCGGGGCGTTGAGGGACAGCATCGGGTGTGGGTGACTGTACTGCAGGTGCGGCGCCCCGTTGTCTGGAACGGGACGCGTCACGTGTCGGGGGGGCAGGGGGCCCCCCGAGTGACCGGGCGTAGGAGCGTCTATGGCCGTCTGGGACGCAGCGGGGGGCCTCATGGTGGTAACGCCGGAGTAATAACGTCTGGGGGAGGCTGTGGCACATACCTGTGTCTTCTCCGACGCCCCGTAATGCACCGTCGTCCAGTCTTCATAGACAGATTCGGCCATTTTGTTTCGAGTCGTCCTGATTATGGTGATGAGATTCAGAAAGACGACTCCTCCGATCCAGGAGTAAAAAGTTTATTGGCTCAGAAGGAGCTTCACAAAAAGTTGCTTAACAAAATTCGCAACGTTTCTGGGTTTATATAAACCTTCTTCAGGCAAATTGTTATTGCAAATCAACAATTAGTTTGTCGTCGCTCCCTCAGCCAAACTGGCGCTACCGTACAGGTGCCAGGTTAACGGGTCTGGCTAAAATGGAGACGTGGCAGTAATGGGAGACTTTTTATATACGGGGCCCGTGAGGCGTTCATGAATGTCCGTCAATTGGGGATGACGTAATTGTTCCGGAATTGTTTTCTTTAAAAATTAATTTAGAATTTGGATGTGATTGCCTACTCCATCAAGCCTAACCGTTATTAATCTTGCAGTACAGTCATATAATGTTCATGATACAAAATTGTCCCTTTCAAACCAGTCAGACAGAGAGAGTGGAGAGGGAAACCGGAAAACGAAGAGAGGCACGGGCGAGTTAGGAGGAAGGATTTAATCCCAGCATCGGACGTCAAGATTGAAGGCACTGTCCATCAATCCCTCTCATCCCGGGATCACCTCGTCACCACTCCGCATCCGAGGGCTGAAAGAAGCCCCGGGTTAGGGTTAGAACAGGTTAGGGTTAAGATTCGTTTAAAGCCAAATTTAGGGGTTAGGATTAGGGCCCGGGTTAGGGTTAGGATTAGAGCCCGGGGTAGGGTTGAGATTAAGGTCCGGGTTAGGGTTAGAAATAAAGCCTGGGTCAAGGTTAGAATTAGGGCCAAGGTTAGGGTTAAAGCCAAATTTTAGGTTAAGAAACACAGAAAAGAGAAGAACACCAGGTAAGTATGATCTGATTTGATTTAAATGTCCTAAAGCCTTTTTTCTTTTGCAGAGCAAGATTACCCTCTAGTGGACAAAACCGGGAAGAACATATCACCGACATTTTCCCAAGCCTCATCCCCATGTCTTTGGCCTTAAGTCGGCTCCAGTTTGGGAGAGACCTGTATTCTGATTTTTTTACAGGTGTTCTGAAGTCATCTTTATCTGGCGTGACGGTGAGTTCCTGGCATTCTTCAAATAAGATGAGGAGGTCCTCCTCATGGGACCCGTCCCCGTCCCCTGATGGAAGAGCTGGGAGTGAAGTCTGCCGTGGAGTTCCGGAAGGAGGGTTTGGTCCAACCACCTGGGGGTCAACGTGGGAGGAGGGAGAAGGTCTTCCTCCGTCTGGCATGGAGAGGGCCTGTG